>JACDJE010000448.1:78273-98265 GCA_016647715.1 Pavo muticus
AAAAAAAAAAAAAAAAAAAAAAAAAAAAAAAAAAAAAAAAGTCTGATAGATATCTCGTCCAAAATCTTATTTGTATTGTTACATTTATTAGTTTGTGATAATGCCTTAGATCTAAAGGGCAGAAAGTATGTAGGAGTCTTCTAAACAAAAGTGAGGAAGTGTTGTTTATTCAGAGCCAGAACTAGCTATGCAAGGTTTCTTTCTAAAAAGTAGCCCTTCAGCATATGTAGAATACAAATTTAGAAATGTTAAGAAATGTTAACTAAATCCTTGGATTTTACAGTGTTGCCAAGTGTATCACACAGACTGAAGACACTCCTCCACCTTCATACATGAATTGAAGGAGGGGACCTAAGCAAAACTTTTATTTATGGACTTCATCTAGATCACAAGTGGTTTTGTTTTTTTTTTTGGTTCCCCTCCCCTCCCCCCCCGATTCCCAGAAAATCTTTATATCTGCATTTCTGTTTGGACCTTGCTTTTTAGTGTCCTCCTAAGTAATCAAATACAGACACAACTGCAGCATTCAGAGATCCCTGTTGCACTGACAAGTAGCAATCATATCCCTCATCACAGTTATGGCAAAATATTCTCCTGACATTATCTTCATAAAATTCAACAAAAAAAAAGCTTCAACAAAAATCTGCAGGCCTCAGTAAAATAGTCTAGTGGGGACTAGTAAAAATTAATCCAATCATTGTGTATTAGGAGGAAAAACATTTATGAAAACACAGAATTGATATTCTTAGAGAAGTTTACAATCACGAAGGAGCAGAAATGAACATCTGGGAAGACATGAGCAGGGTGATGAAGGTAATGCACGCTTTAGAGTGGCAGAGTTATTGCAACTGATTTAGAACAGCAACAAGCAAAATTCATGACTGTTTTCTTATAACGATTTTTTTGTAAGGTAGGTAAGTAATTAAATTTTTCATGAACTTAACCCTCTGGAATTTTATTTATTTATTTATTTATTTATTTTTTGAGCTTAATAATATAAGATAGAAAAATTTATCTTTTAATGGTTCTGAGGATGCGAGCTAAGGATTTCAAATGGAAACATTCAACAATCCATGACTGAAAGGGCTCACTGTCATTTAGAGGTATATAATGTAACAGCTAATTAACATATATTATTCATTACAAAATTACTTAGAATTTTAAAATAAAATATTAAATTCAGATATTTAAACAGGAAATGTTTTTAACCCTTGACTGATAGCCTACATTTCTAATATAACACCTATAAATACATACTAAGCATACAACAACCGTGTTGCTCTTTGTGGAGACCTCAGCTAAATGTTAGAATGTTTGCCATACCTTCTTATTTATTATAAGCTAATATTTAGATTATTAATTTCATGAGATAGCTGCAAATTATGCTATGCAGTACGGATTTACACTTATATTTTCCAAGATAATGATGCTTTGAATTTCAGTTACCTAAGTGAGCTTCGGCTTAAGAGTCTGTTGAAAAATGGAAGAAATCTATTTCTTTCTTTTTTTTTCTTTTTTTTCTTTTTTTTTTTTTTTAATGAATTTTCTTGTATGGTTCTTATTTGAACTTTTACAGTCAAGGCTGAAATCTTCATCCTCAAAGATTTGAAAAGGGAATACCTGATGATGCATGAAAAGATATTTTTTTAAGTTTGATAAAATATTTTATATATTTAAATAGGAACAGCAGCTTTCTGCTATCATGCATAAACATCAACTTTCTTAATTTACACGAGTAAAAATTCCAGACTTGGATTACAGAGATGAACATGTACCTTCAAGTGGCATGGAGTCCACTATTCAGACCATTTATCCAAGGAGGTGGTAAACTGAGTTTTAAGTATATGGTGTAAGAGAAAGGCAGAAAAAAAATGTCCTTTCCAGTATGTATTTTTAATTCCTGTTCTATTGAAATGAAATTAGACCTTCAAAAATGACTTCAGAAGCATCAAATTTATTTCTCATAGATGTTTCCTATCATTCACCAGCTTGTAAAAGTTGGCACTTATTCTTTTAACATTCTAATTGTTACCTGAAAAACTAATTTAATACTGCTATTTTGTCCATGCTCTATTATGCACACCATTTAGGTTTTATTCATAGAAACTTAAATTTTATCAGTTACCACTGAGTGGTTGAGGTTGGAAGGGAAGTCTGGAGCTCATCTGGTCCAACCCCCCAATCAAGTCAGGCCATCTAATACCAGGTTGCCTAGCATTACATCCAGATAGCTTCCGAATGTCTCCAAGGAGACACTCCACAACCTCGCTAGGAATCCTGTGCCAGTGTTCACTCACCTAGACAGTAAGAAAGTTTTTCCTGATGCTTAGAGGGAACCTCCTGTGTTTCAACTTGTACAATTTCCCCAATTCCTGTCACTGGGCATCCCTGAAAAGAACCTGGCTACATGCTCTTTGCCCTTTCCCTTCAGGTATTTATAGGTATTTATAGGTATTTATAGACACTGATGAAGTTTCCCCTGAGCCACCTTCTTCTATTTCTCTGGGAAGATGAATCCCAGTTCTTAGTCTTTCCTCCTAAGATCGGTACTTTAGTCCCTTAATCATCCTGGTGGCCTTTCTTTGGACTCTCTCCAGGAGCTCCATGTCTCCCTTGTATGGGTGGAGGAGAAGGCGGAAGAACTAGACACACTACTTCAGGTGTGGCCTCAGCAATGCTGAATGGAGAGTGAGTATCGCTTCTCTGGACCTGCTGACAGTACTTTGCCTAATACAGTCAAGAATACTGCTAGCCTTCTAAGTAGCAAGGATACACTGCTGACTCATATTCAACTTTGTGTCTACCAGGACTTCCAGATCATTTTCTGCTTTCCAGTTGGCCAGCCTCCAGCATGTGTTGGTTCCTGAGGTTGGTCCTGCCCAAGTTCAGAACTTTGCACTTCTTATTGAACTTGTCAGCCTTTTTCTCCAGTTTGTCAACATCCCTATGGATAGCAGCATGACCCTCTGATGAATTTACCACTACATTCCCAAAGTTTTTGGATCATCTGCAAATTTGCTAAAGGTATATTCTTCCCATCATTCACAACATTAATGAAGACTTCAAACCATACTGGACTCACTATGGTCCCCTAGGATACAAAGCTAGTTACTGGACTCCAAGCAAATTTTACACCAATGATCACCATGATCTGGGACTAGCCATTCAGCCAGTTTTTGATCCACCTCACTGTATGGTCAACAGCTTGCTTTCAAAGATCTTATGAGGGATAATGACAAAGGCCTTTCTGAAGTACAGTAAAACAACATTCAGAGTTCTTACCTCATCCATCAGGTTTCTGATTTCATTATAAAAGCTTATCAGGTTGTTTGAGCTTGACTTGCCCTTGCTTAATCCATGCTGACTAGAGCTGATAGTTTTCTTTTCCTTCATGTGCCTGGAAATTGTTTCCAGAGTTAGGCAAAGTACTGTCAGCAGGTCCAGAGAAGTGATACTCTCTCTCTATTCAGCATTACTGAGGCCACACCTGAAGTTTCCAGGAGTATCACCCTCCAGGGACTGAGTTAAGACTGATTGACCTGTAGTTCTCTAGGTTTTCCATTGGGAATCTTCTCCTTAATCATACTTAATAGATGCTTCCTCGCTTATATGCAAATGCTAGAAGTGACTCCGGCTTAAACCTCATTTTGTTGGTTCCATTTCTGTCATAGTACTTTCTCCTCACTGACCTTGTCTATAACTCCCTCCCAGGGCTGCTGGTTACTCCTTCCCCCCATCATTCTTAGCAATAATGCTCTCCTTATGTGAGTTCAAAAATCCTAGCTTTGCCCTGCTTAGGTGGTTCCATCTCTCCCAGGCTGATACCGGTCTGTAAACAGTATTCCATTGCACAGAACCCCAAACCAACACCAGTTCCACAGGTAATTATTGAGCTGTTCTTCAACTTGCCTTTCAATTGGCATCCTTTATCCACACCAGCAGGACTAAGAACACTATACAGATTTGACTACTGCTTGCAGTGCTCGGTAGTCATTTTTGACAATGTACAAGTTTCCCTTGGCAGTGTCTTATGTGACATCAGGGGGTAATAGTCAAGAAGCTGCATGGGCTCAACAATATCCCAAATGCCAGGCCCTTGGCAACCAGTGAGACACTATTCAGAGAGTCATAATAGAAGATGGATGCCTCTACCTCTCACAAAAGGGAGTCAGCTATTACAATGACTTTTTTTTTTTTTTTTTCCTGGTGGTCTTGCATGAATTAGGATCAAAGGACCATATCCTTTGCTTGTAAGCACATCTGATTCCTCTTCAACACTGAGGCCAACGCATCTATTTTGTATATGTATAGCCTTTGATGTGGCAGAAACCTTTCTCTTGGTGCCAAAAGTCGCCAGTTTCTATCCTTCCTCTACTCCAGACAGAGGTTATATTTACCTTAAGAGAAGGAATGGACACTCCCTACTTCTCTCCTGCAGTTAGGGTAGGAGACATTCAAAATGTTGTGTATCAGAGACAACCTTGCCTATCTCCCTTACATTTTCTTTAAAGCTGCACAGCTTTAACAGTTCCTCCTGTAAATCCTTCACCTGACAGCAGCACTCATCCAAGACAGCACACCTCCAGCAACACAGAGGACTATCCCTCCTGACATCAGAGAAAGGCCCCAGGCACTCCCTTGCAGGGTGGAACTTGAAGGGCTGCATCCACCATCTGAAGATTAGCGAAGATAATTGCTACAACACTTGCTAGTAAGACCTCCGTGGCATATTTGAGACTGTTAAAGTGATCTAAATTCAACCGAGGCTCCTGTTCTTTACATCCTCCTATGCAAACAACTGCAATTGTTGGATGCTTCTGATGGCTGCTTTCTGGGCACGGCTGTTACACAGGCCTCTCCAGAGCAGCAGTTAAAGGGCTGCTTGATGCTTCCTAAGCATAGAGCAACTTCAACAAAGTCTGCAGGCACCCTAAACAGCTGATCACACTTGTTAGAAGCTGCTAGATCTTTCTTAGAGCCATATCTTACCTTGTCCTTACCTGACAGCAGCAGGCACCCTCAAGTTTCTCAGAGGGTTTGTGGCTATCCTCCAGTGATCTTTTGTAATTCTCAGTTATTATTCTAAGAAGAATTACAATCAGGAAAAAATCGTGAGGTAGTATATAATATACATGAAGCAAAAACAAGCTCCTCAGAGAAGTGATCATGACCCAATCCTATCGATGTTCGATAAATGTTTGGGCAAGTTTCTTAGATAAATATTTTAACATTTAAGTCACCTTATGTGGAGTAAGAAGCAAAACTCAGTAATTCTCAGTGGTCCTTTCCAAAGCAGTATAATCTATGATTCTACGATTCAGTCTGTTAGTAATAGCTATGCATAGCATAAAAGATGCATATTCACTTCAATATTTACTCAGTTTAAGTGTAATATTCAGTTCTATAGTAAGGTAAGGATCAATACGGGCAGCTTTTTTGAGGGTATTTTTAATTGCAGTAAAAAAACCCAGCAAAGTCTAGAGTTTGCTGTTTATGATTTGAAAGTTTAAAGCTACTTTTCCACACTGTAATCCTGTTCATTTCCAGGGATTCCTCACATGTTTTGACATTTTGTCAGCAGACTGCTCTATAAATATACAAGTTTGATGCAAGCCAGATTTCCACCCACTAAACTCAATCTTTTAATGGTTGCAAGTTCAGATTGTGCTAACTACATATTCCTTTTCATTTCATGTGGTTTTGCTGATGATAATGTTCACAGTTCATTTGAATTACACAGATGTTTAAGATTTATATATTTTGTAGTATATATAAGAAAGTTATTTGTATTTTAATCATTAATGGTGATATTCTTTTTGAGATTCAGAAACATAATTCAGGTGGCCACTTGAGATATGCATATATCTTTCCACCTGTAACTCAAGTTGAAAAGCTTTGGATTATCTGGAAGTCCTCAGGAGACCGGTGTGTCTGAGAGAGGACTTTTGGACCTCTGCTTTATTGCCAGTGCTTGATTCAGCTGCTGGCAATTTTGTGTCTTGCAATGTCCATAGGTATTATGACTGTTTTCAAAGAATCATAGAAGCATTTGAGTCAGAAGGAACATTTAAAGATCACCTAGTCCAACTCCATTGCAAAGAACAGAGACATTTATAACAAGATCAGGTTGTTCAGAAATCTATTTGCCTGACCTTGAATGTATCCAGGGGCAGGGCATCCACTACCTCTCTTGGTAATCTGTTCCTGTGCTTCACTGCCCCTACCATAAAAAACTTTTTACCTATATCTAATCTGAAGCTCACCTCTTTTAGTTTGAAATCATTCTCCCTTGTCCTGTCCCTAAAAACAACAACAACAACAACAACAACAACAACAACAAAAACCAACTCTGTTAAAGAATCTATACCCTCTAACAGGTCCACATATCACATCTCTCCTGTACTAAGGACTTATATCTCGACACAGTACTGCTTTTTCCTTTATCAAACAGCAGATTTATATTGATAACTGCTCTGTTTGGTTGTAGACACACAGTCATCCAAAAGAGTCTATTAAGAGACAAAATACCTGTTATGCAGATTATTATGTATACATTATGCTAATCCTTTGTCTCAAAAAAAAAAAAAAAGCAGAATTTACTTATATGTTCAAATTTTCAGTAAACACACAGATGTCCTGTATATTAAATATTTTAAAAGATATACATTACAAAGCCATATATAAATGTAGATCTTGCAATAAACATAAAATGAAGAATGCCTTGCTGCCATGAAAGTTTAAATTAGATTGTCTGGAATGATAGACTTGTTTGAATTTGAATGTGAAACATTAATTTCTGTAATAAATGTGATGAATGATCACAAATATATTATCTTCTACTTTTCAATATGAAAATGAGAACTTCATATTTCTGTCTTGCTGCTTGAAGATGTGGCCTTTCCATGAAATGTANGTTGTTGTTGTTTGACTTTTCCATAGGAGTCTAAATATATTGTAATTATGTCTATAAGTGTATATATGAAAATAACTTTATCATTCTTAACAAGTTTAATCAATTTCTTTTCCTTTTGAAAAATACATTATCTTGGTCAAGGAAGTTGGAAGTTTCCAGTCTGAAACACAATGTTTTATTTTCCAGAATTCTTTAAGAATTACTGTTCTATGCCAGTTGAGTCTAAAGGCAAGAATTTAGATTATACTCACCATGAGATTACATCATTTAAATTGCTTAATAGCAATGATGAGGGAGTTAAAAATGAATCAAGTTTGACTTTGTGGCAGAGAATAGTGAAGAGTATGTTAATTTTTCCATCCCTTTTTTCCTAACTCTTCAAGTAATTGTAATTATATATGTTATTTCTCAAGCTTCATATGTCTGTGAGAGACAGTTGAGATTCTTCAGTAGAATTGAGAGATTTATACTGAAGTTATTAATTTGTATCTATAAACAATTTACAGATCTCAAATATATTAAAAGTCCTTTAATCTTGTTGGTTATGTGTGATTTTTTTTTGGATAGCGTAATCTCATGGTATCTTCAACGTCTATAGAAATACGTTTTCAGAAAGTAATTTTTACCACACAAACAGCTTCTAACTATGATGAATTAGAAATGCCATGTAAACTGCTTTAAACTCAGTCAGTCTTTGGTGGAGATCTGAGTATAATCAAAATGATCCTCCTGGGCTGTTATTCACATATTCAATGCCATGATTACAGTAACTCAAGCTTCACGATATTTTGAAGGAATCAGGAACATCATATGTGGTCTTGTAATGAGAATTAGAACTCAAAGGGATCTTGCGTTGCTCACTATTTTTGGAGTAAGATGGTTTGCTCATAGTATCTAGCAGGGAAGTGTTATCAGTCTGTGAGGCCTTGGGTGTAACAGCAATGCCAAAGGAAGAGGTTGGAAACAGAGGGGGAAACACAGTCACACCTCTAGGAGCTGAAATAAATTTCCGGTTTTGTGCTTTACCCTTCATTTTCTCACATCTTCTCCTTTTCTTTTTTTCCCTTCTTGTCGTGGTTTTATTATTTTTGTTATCGGTATTCCACATCATAACATCATGTAGTGCACCAGGAGTTAAAGAGTTAATGCTCCAGTTCTATGGATTGTTGATATTTCCAGGTACCTGGTTCTCAGAAGAACTACATATCCCAGAAGACTTTCAGTGTTCCATTTCTGTTTTCTGTTTAGAGGGAAAGAAAAAACTGCTCGCAAGTCACGAGACAGCCCCTTTCTTCTTTTACTGCTCATTCTGTGGCGTGCACTTCCTAGCCATCTCGCCTGCAGCATCAGAGTAAGACTTTTGGTTTTGGACACTCTTTCATTTTATTTGATTTATTAGCCTTAATTCCAACTATACTGTATTATATTTTGTTATCTTGCATTACAATAACATACTTAGTAAATTAGTTTTCTCCCTTAGCTTGTTCCTGCTGTTTTGTTTTTAGACCCATCTCCCTACCTTTTTGCTTTTCCTCCCTTCCCCTCTCCCCAGGCATGGGTATGTGGGTACCCCTGCCTGATTAGTCATGGAACTGGGCTGAACAGGTCCATAAAACATTGAAACTTTTTTAATCAGTCTTGCAAAGTTCTTTACATATGTTTGCATTGTGCACTTTATTATGTTGACCTTCTTTTTATCATTTTCATTTACTGATTATAACAGGTAGACAGTAATTCATACTATTATTTCTGTGCCTCAGCTTTTTTAAGCACAGTTTCACCTACAAAAGTTTCCTAGAACAGTCCTCCCTCCTTTCCTCCCTCCCTCCCTTTCTTTCCATTTCTTTCTCCTTTCTTTTCTCTTTCCTTCCTTCCTCCTTTCTTCCAGAACAATGCAAAAAAAGCCAATATTTTAATTAACTAGCTTGCATGTGAACAGCTGAAATGTAACGCCTACACAAAGTGCACAGAAGAGCATTCTATATAAAACAATAAATATGATTGTAAATTTGTCCTGCTACAGCCAAGCCATCTAAACTAGGCCCATATTTTTCATGACAGTATGTCACCTACAAATATAGGTTCTTCTGTGTCCTCTGTGATAATTACTTCAATTTATGAATTTATTATTTACTTAATACTATAGTCTCATTGCCACAACTTTATTTCAGATACTCAAATAAGTAGATTTCTACTACCAGCATGGAAAAAAAAAAACAAAAAAGTAACATGTTTTATCCGGGTTATNTAGATCTTGCAATAAACATAAAATGAAGAATGCCTTGCTGCCATGAAAGTTTAAATTAGATTGTCTGGAATGATAGACTTGTTTGAATTTGAATGTGAAACATTAATTTCTGTAATAAATGTGATGAATGATCACAAATATATTATCTTCTACTTTTCAATATGAAAATGAGAACTTCATATTTCTGTCTTGCTGCTTGAAGATGTGGCCTTTCCATGAAATGTATATTTTTGCCTCTGGCAGAAGAAACAAGTCTAAAAAAAAAAAACTAAAGAGCAGTGATGTTTCTTTCCATCCTTCTAAGTTAAACACCTCTTTTCAATATCCTTGTGCTTTTAGAAACAAAGATTACAATTAAATTCTGCCAAATTATTTAATTTTGGAACTTAATAAATCAACTGAGGAATTCCCTCAGTGTCAGTAGATTGTTTCCCTAATATTAAATACTCTATGGAGGAAGATTAAGGTATGAGGGTGACACAATCATAGAATCATAGAATGGCCTGGGTTGAAAAGGACCACAACGATCATCTAGTTTCAAACCCCCTGCTACGTGCAGGGTCGCCAACCACTAGACCAGGCTGCCCAGAGCCACATCCAGCCTGGCCTTGAACACTTCCAGAGATGGGGCATCCACAACCTCCTTGGGGCAACCTGTTCCAGTATGTCACCACCCTCTGAGTGAAAAACTTCCTCCTAATGTCTGACCTAAACCTCCCCTGTCTCAGTTTGAGACCATTCCCCCTTGTCCTATCACTATCAACTCATGTAAACAGTTGTTCCCCCTCCTGTTTATACGCTCCCTTCAAGTACTGGAAGGCTGCAATGAGGTCTTCCCGGAGCCTTCTCTTCTCCAAGCTGAACAAGCCCAGTTCCCTCAACCTTTCCTCATAGGAGAGGTGCTCCAGCCCTCTGATCATCTCTGTGGCCCTCCTCTGGACCCGTTCCAAGAGCTCCACGTCCTTTTTGTACTGGAGGCCCCCGGCCTGGACACAGTACTCCAGATGGGGCCTCACAAGAGCTGAGTAGAGGAGGAGAATCCACGATGTAACTTTATTTATGATAACTGAATATTGCTGTGAATGTATAGGTACCTTTAAGTTTACATAAGTAAGTTTATAACTGCTGTTTGAGAATGATGACAGCCTGCAGAAAAATATGGCCTACTGATGGAAGTGTCAAAGTTTAACTGTGATTCATGTTGTGGTGCAATTCATTCTGTGTTGGTTCCTTGAGAAACTGGTTAACTATATAATAAAATAATACATTGGGCACCTTATCGCTGTTTATTCCTAGATGACTGAAGTACTACCAGTAAACTCTTCCTAGGCCCAATCTGCAATGGACAGCAGTAGTACCAGGCAGCTGGAGATATCAGCCTGACAGTCCTCAGTCTGAGAGCCAGACATTACCTCCTACTTAATTTCACTTAGTAGTAAGAGACATAGTGTTGTGGAGCGGACTGAGGACTGGAACAGGACACTACTCTTATCTTTGTAATTTTGACTTTTCTTTCTGTGGAAATCAGTGCTTCAGTGTCAGGAGAAGGTACAGCTCCTACATGCCTTGCTCCAGTCCCAAAATAACAATGGACTCTCAATATGCAGTTATACACGGAAGTTAAAAAAAAATCCTCAGTAATCTTCCTAATTATGAAAAGTTAGATAAGCTTCAGATTGAATCAAAAAGCAACAAGTTGATAACTCTAGACAGTTTAGCATAACTCATTATGTATAACACCTGTACACAATTTTACACTATAAAAATACCACTTTGATGGCCTGTGATACAACTTTAACACTGTTTCAAGTATTTTCAAATAAAAGTGTATAGTAATATTTATCCCAAGGCTTGCAGGATACCACACGGGATTCTGAAAGAATCCAGGAGTGGTTTCTTCTTATTGGCTCACCCTGGGCAACAACCACGTAAGTCAGTATGTGCTACAGACCCTCACAGCAGGAGATGACTTGACAGAGCACCTCTCTTACACAGCAAAACATATGAATTCCCAAAAGAAAGGGAGATTAGCTCCATTTCTTTTTCTATTAGGTTTTGCATTTATTTCTGTGAAATTATAGAAGAATTAAAAATGTTTTTTTTTCCTCAAAAACATATTTTACATTAATATATTAAAAAAAGAGATAATTTATGTGAATAGAATTTCTATGGTGGAAACAGTCACGACAGACTGTCGTCTACAGACTTGTAGAGACTCTATAGATGAAAGAAGTAAGGAGAGATCCTCTGTCAACCTCTGTTAACTAACGTTACAGTAGTTCAGGTTCTGGACCTAAAGTCAGTCTCTATGTATAAATACGGTGTTCCGCTCAAAAAAAGCAAAACTGCTTGACAGGTTCTTGGTGATATCAGGCAAAGTATTCACAAGTAGGCCAACAGTCATGAAAAGAAAGAAGAGCTGAACTCATCCAACTGCTGAAGGGGCTCTCTAGCTATGCAGTACTCTTTCTAAGAAAGCAGTCTAGTGGCTGGCCCTTATACAAGCCCACGGCGGCTCCACTCTTGGTCCACCCCTTCTGGTCACATGGGGAACACGGGCACAAACAAATTGCCTGTGATCCCTGGGCCAACCGCACCCCTTCACTAGGTGCTTAATCACCAGTTCAAGTGGTGACCTAACAGCTCTACACAGGGGAAGAGGGAGTTGGAGAGTGTCTGATGTTTGCTTTTCCTTATCAGTAAACGTATAAACTGATCTTTTGCTTTTCAAAGTGATATCATTTGACCACTTTAGAGGAATAGTATTTCTTGTATGGTCCACTGATCTATAGGAAAATTATGATGATGCATTATAGTTTGCCCAGGGAGATTGCGGATTCTCCTTCATCTGAAGATATTCAAGACCTGCCTAGATGCTTACCTGTGCAGCCTGCTGTAGGGGGCCTGCTTTGCACAGGCGCTGGACTCAATGATCTCTGGAGGTCCCTTCCAGCCCCTACAATTCTGTGATTCTGTGATATGAAAAATGTTGGTAAAGGGAAATACTGAACTATGTAGAGTATGATAAAAAATGCTAGTATTGAATTATATATTTATTTTGCTAAGACCAGAAAACTGAATGTGAAAGGTGTTCTGGGAACATGCCAGACCGAGTTAAACTTCAGTTAAAGAAGTACTGAAAAGAAAGTTGAGATGACTTGAGAGCTATTTGCCCAAGAGTTACAAGCAGCAGTGTGATTAGGATGTTCAGCTGCACTTTGCCTCTGTTCTCTCTGACTTAAATATTTTCATCAGTTAAAAAACCCTTGGCTGTTTTGGAATACCTGATTCTGAATTTCTTCTTCTTGTGCTCTTTTTTGTATGCATAATGAATTATTAATTGGGAAAAAGTGCATGAGGCACATTATCAAATGTGGCTATTGTAAACTCTGCTTTTCCTTCATCCTCTAAAGTAGTTAATTTGTCAGACAAGACAATTAAGTTGTTTTGATATGAGGTTTTCTTGGCCACCAAATTAACTAAGTTTATGTTTATTATATTCACTAAGGGTTTTTTTTTTTTTTTTAATGATTCTGTAGTAATTTATTCCACATTATTACAGAGAATGATAAACAGTTTACAGTTCCTCTTTGTATCTTTTTTTTTTTTCTTTTTTCTTTTTTTTTTCTCTCCTTGCTAAGGGGATATTTCCATTTTCCACTTCTCTAAGATCTCTTTCGTCCTCTGAAAGTTAAGGAAGAAAATCATTTATCATTTACAAAATTCTAAGACAAGCATTTCTTAAAATTTAAAGGGTCAGTGTCCTCAATATATGAAGATATAATCTACTTCATGTATACATCCTATAAAAAACATCTATTCTTTCCCTAATACAGACAGTATTCCTGTTAGTATTGTTAAGGACCTAATCATGACTAGTCTGAGTTTAGCGAAGACAAAAGCAAAGAAGGGTAGTGATGCCACAGCCTTTAATTGCTGTGTGTTCTATATTTCTGATCAATAATGTTTCTTATTGTTCCTTTATATTGTTTCCTTCATAATTATAATCTACTGATTGATTATTTTGTTGCTATTCTTTACATTCCCATTAGTTAAAATGCACCTAGCACAATAATTGTCATGTTACCACTGTGGTAATTCTTTTTCATTCAGTTAAGTTTCTTTTTTCTTCTTAATTTTCTTGTATGCTTTTATTTTGATTTTTGGGTCATTCATTCATAAAAAATTTTGTATACTTTCTATCTTTAATTAATATATAGCTAATTTCTTAAAGAGCAGCTTGTTTCTCAAACAGTAATTGTCGTCTGTTCTAGCTTTCCTTGTTGTTTTCGTTATATTTCCGAAAGACTATTTTTTAAGTTTGCTGAATTTTAATTATTTTGCAATTCAGTGTCTTTGTTTTGTGCCTTATATGTTTCTTGTCTCACAGTACTTAACTCAGTTATTTTATGAACACAGCCACCTAAATATTTATCCAATAGTGAGTTTTCACTTTCACTTTAAAAGAAAAACTAAAATAGTTGCCTTCCTCACTACTTCATTCATCTTCCAAAATAAGAACTTCTACCCATTACAGTTAAAATCTGACAGATAGCAAGATCAACTGTAATAGTTTTGTGAGGTGCCGAGGTGGCTTCTGGTGGATAGTATACTATTTTAAATTCCTGTTCTTAGCAAATGCTTTCTATTAAGATAAATATCTCATTTACTTTATTTATTTATTTATTTATTGCCTGGATCTTCTAAAATAAGCCATCCTGTACTGATTATCTTGTTTTTGATTTATGGTTTTACTCAGAACTTCTCATCAAACCTGTATCAGAACTATCAAAATTTCAGGGTAAAACTCTATTCCTTTCATCCTTTCATTATTCCTTTCATCCTCTAGCTTGCATTGGTAGTGGATGTTTCGTGGTACCACAACAAAAGCCTTGCTAAAGTCCAGATAGATGACATCAGTGGCTCTTTCCTCATGCACTGGTTCAGTGACGACATCATAGAAGGCCACTAGCTTGGTCAAGCAGGATTTGCCCTTGCTGAAGCAATGTTGGTTCTCCCGTATCCCCTCCCTACCTTCCACGTGCCTTAGCATATCTTCCAGGAATATCTTCTCCATGATTTTTCCTGGCACAGAGATGAGACTAAGAGGTTGGTAGTTCCCGGGGTCATCCTTTTTACCCTTTTTAAAAATCGGTGAGATGTTGCCTTTCTTCATGTCACCAGGGACTTCACCTGATTACTACGACTCTTCAAGTACCATTGAGAGTGTCGTGATGATATTTGAAATTGATATTTAAAAATGATATTTGATATTCATCTCTGATGACAGCAATAGGACCCAAGGGAATGGCTTGGAATTGCATCACAGGAGGGTCATGTTGGTGTCTCGCTCCAATTTATAGGAGGGAGATGAGGTTCTTTTAATGTATGTATACCCGACGTGAGATTAAGAAACAACGGTNACATTATTGTGGGATGTTTCTAAAAGCCTTCATGGATTTTTTGCAAGTTCTATATGCAGGTATAATGCATAGTGATAAACCATCTGTCCCAGTTGAAAATTTATTTTCTTAATCTGAAGGAAATAAGGGTAAAAGGTATGATGGATGGGATTAATCTAGAAATCAAGTCTCAAAATGTATGTGCCTGCATATAGGCACTTATATCTAAATGAACCAAGTTTAAAATAAATAAATAAATAAATAAATAAATAATCATGGTCTGAGAAGATTCTAAAACACCTCCTGTAAGGTATTCGGTATATATGATTTTCAGTGAGGAAAAGTATGAGATCAGAATCACAAGCTGTCATTTTTGGTGACCTGTTAACAGTACAGCTCACAATACTCCATATATTTTTATTATTCCACATAGATTCCGTATATGAATATGAATTAGCCATGTAACTTATATTAAGTGGACCAAAAATGTACTCCAATTCCATTCATATTACAAACATGGAAACTGAATTCAATTGGTATCATATTTAAGGAATGCTCACTGAAGTTCTTGATCCAGAAAGCATTTTATTTACCTTATTCTAGGCACATAACAAACCCCCCAAAAAATCACTGAAATGTCTGATTCATGCTTAAAATTTATTTTTGCTGCAAACACATTTCTGTACAAGTTTGATTTAGCAGCAAGTTGGGATTTATTAATACTTCTACAGTAAATCACAAGATTAGATCATATAAATAGCACTTAATCAGCACTTAATCATCAGCCAATTTAAAACAATGATTCAGCAGAGTTTGTTACAATCAAAACAGTGACTTAAAGATTTGAAAACGACAAGGTTTACACAAGACTTAGTGCAGAATAGTGAGAAGTTTGTAAACTTAGTTGTGTGCCCAAAGAATTTCCCCTTGGTATATTACTCACCCTCCTTCCTCGTCAACATTTTTCAGCAGATGAGCTTTGATCCTTGAAGAATCTGCTCTGAGAGATGTCCCAGCTCAGGGATACCCGGAGAGGTGTCCCAGCTCAGGGGAAGAACAAGGTTTACAGCCCATTGCGATTCTGGTGAGTTCAAGGGGCTCTTTAGTTAGGACCAGTATTTACAAGACCATGAGATGATTGTCCTCCCTCAATAACTTTCCATTCCGGCCACATTCAGTTGGGGTAATTCTGGAACTGTCCACCAATCGCACAATTCCAGTACTTCCCAGGTTGTACAGTTCTGGTACTGTCAAGATCAGGTTTCAGTAAAGGCAGCCAGAGTTCCAGGTACAGATAGGGAGCACCTAATTGTCCCAACTCAGTGCACGTATGAGCAAGAGAATAACAAAATGCTGGCTTATCCTGAGATGGGAGAGTAGTCCAGAGAGGCTGAAACACCGCAGTCCATTCCAAGACTGAAGTCAGTCTCTCTCCTCAGAGCAGTGGTATACCTAAACAGGCAATGCTTATTTCTTTGATTTCAAGACAATTAACTGAAAATTTAAATAGTTCTATACACGAGAGAGATCTTTCAGGAGGTCGTTTTACTTTACCAGTTTAAATAAGTGCATATATGGATGTATTATCATATAGGGAAAAAAATAGTTTCCTTTATTCACTCCTTTTTGGTTTTCCTTCACAAATATTGCTCTTGAAAAACTAGGATTTCTTTTTTTCCTTGTGATATTTTTTAAAGCTTTCTTATTTACTAGGAAAATATTTTTCCCAAAATGTACAATAATTTAACAGTACTGAATATAAACCCATCATCAGGAAAGCTTAAAGAGAGAAACAGCCATTTAAATTTCTAAAAAATATTGAATGACATTATAAAGTGAGACTAACTTTCTACTATCCCTTCTGAATTTAAAAAAAAAAAAAAAAAGCCTAACAAATTTCAGATAAATTCATATCAGTACACCAACTGTTTGAGTTTAAATTTGAATTTTAACCTGTTAGTGGGGCTGTAAAAGCATGTCTGTGACTCAGACACATTATTGGATGGAAGAGTAAAAGCATTTATTTTGTGTAAGAGATTTCAGTTGTGCAGACATTCTTAGCTAGTAAGATATGCAATTCAGACCAAGATGAGCAAGATAAAAAGAATTTAATTTAGTGCATTTAAAGTATTTCTATTTTTAAGGATTTTGAAAAGTCTATGTTCCTGATTTTTAACTATTCAGCTTGTTCTGAGGAATAAGTTTCAAATCATAAACCTGAACTAAGCAAAACATGTTTTTTGTCCATTTGTTTGTTTTTTACTTTATTTCTTTTGTTAGCTATTTAGCTGGGGGAGTGGGTATTAGGTCCAGGGGATATAAGGCCTCTTAAACAAGCAAACAAACAAACAAACAAACAAAACAAAAACCAATCTACTGCCAATCATTTTCAGGAAAAAGAAATAAAAATCCTGTATGATCTAGAGTTAGTTACACACTACACAAAACATAACCTCTAAATCCAGAAAAATACAATTGATTAACTATATTATATTCCCTAGAGTTGCTTTTATGACAGGAAGGAAATAACATAGTGAAAATCCCAATTAAATAGGATGTATGCAGGTTAGTTTAACAGAATCAAATTACATGAGCTAACTAGCTAACCAACATTTAATAAGGCTGCGTTTGTCATTGTTGTTGTTGTTTGTTTGTTTGTTTTTGGTCAAGGTAACACTGCTTAACGTACTGTTACAGTGCTAGTCTCCTTCCGCAGGCTGCATAGGTACAGAACAATGTACAACTCTCCTGAGGAACTCCTGACAATTGATATGCAACCCAACCACACAGAAGAGGCATTGGAATATCCAAAAATTAAAGTATCTTGTGAGACTTATCCCCTTCTTTTGTATGATAGATATATTTGCATCTCCCAAGAAATGGGCTACCGCAGTACTGGTGTGTTTTAATAGAAGCAATTTTCAACCTGAGTTCTGGGCTGCATTAAAAAAGGGGTGGCCAGCAAGGAGAGAGAGGTGATTGTCCCCATCTAGTCAGCTCTTGTGAGGCCCCATCTGGAGTACTGTGTCCAGGCCTGGGGTCTCCAGTACAGGAAAGACGTGGAGCTCTTGGAGCGGATCCAGAGGAGGGCCACAGAGATGATCAGAGGGCTGGAGCACCTCTCCTATGAAGAAAGGTTGAGGGAACTGGGCTTGTTCAGCTTGGAGAAGAGAAGGCTCCGGTAAGACCTCACTGCAGCCTTCCAGTACTTGAAGGGAGCATATAAACAGGAAGGGGAATGGCTGTTTACGAGGGTGGATAGAGATAGGACAAAGGGGAATGTTTTTAAACTGAGACAGGAGAGGTTTAGGTTAGATATTAGGAGGAAGTTTTTCACACAGAAGGTGGTGACACACTGGAACAGGTTGCCCAAGGAGGTTGTAGATGCCTCATCCGTGGAGGCATTCAAGGCCAGGCTGGATGTGGCTCTGGGCAGCCTGGTCTAGTGGCTGGCGACCCTGCACATAGCAGGAGGGTTGAAACTAGATGATCATTGTGGTCCTTTTCAACCCAGGCCACTCTATGATTCTATGATTTTATGAAATGATTAGTTGCAAATATTTATATAGATAAAGATGTGTTAATATATTATTCTTTTGTTCCCAAATTAGATGAAGGCTTCTGTTTGTATATTTAATAATTTACAGATATACTCCACTTGTCCTTTCTTTGACAATTAACAGCACAATTTGAATGTAAACATATTTTTTCCCATATTTTAATGCACCGGGACTCTGTGTTTAAAATGCAAATAGCATCAAGCTGAGTTTTCAGTCAACTTTTTAAAAGAAACTCATTGCAATTGCTGTAGCTAGAATCCCCATCACAGAAGACTAGTGTCAGCAACCTGCTTCTAGTTTTATAATTACGTCAGAAAAATTTGAAAATGGACTTGCATAAGAGATTATTCTTTTTGCACCTTTGTCTCAAAGCTTGCTGAGGAACTCAGATGGACAAGTCCAGGCAAGTCCTGGTCAAAGTTGGAGAAATCTTTTGTCTGAAGATTTGCAGGCTAGGGGCAACCAGAGAGGGATAAGCAGCAGCTTAATGGCCAGGATGCAGTCCTTTCTGTGGGCTCATCTTGAGGGAGATAGCCATCTCAGGGGTGCTGCACATGACTCTTACCTAAGCGCCCAGGAATGCCACGTTGGCAGAAGGATAAAAAAGGGACCTACAACCAAGGTTGTGTCTGACATCAGATGCCTTATGAAATCATACCTGCCTGATGACAGACTCCTGAGCCCGCTACCTGAGACCTGCATCTTTCTCCTGGACTCGCTATCGGTGTACCTGCTTGCTGCCTAAGGCCTGCCACTCTATTGCTGCTCTCCCCTGCACTCCTGTTCCTGTATTGGGTTCGGACCATTGGAATGGCGTGCATCGGGACGCTGCTGAATCTTGGTGGTGACTATCCCCACTTTTTGTAATTCTTGCTCCTTTCCTATTTTTCCTATCACCCACTTTCCCTTTCCCATCACCCTAATTCGTAATTGTCGCCGCCTTCCCTTCCCCATCTCCCTTAGTGACAAAGATTTGTAATAAACTGGTTGGGCCAACATTTGAACCATTGTTTCTTAATCTCACGTCGAGTATACTGTCATGGTTTTATGATTTTTGGTTATGAGTATTCCACATCATAACATCATGTAGTGCACTGGGAGTTAAAGTGTTCCGGGTACCTGTCCCCGAAGAGAAGAACTACGTTCCCCAGAAGACTGTTTGCTGTCCTGTTATCATTTCTGCTCAGGGGGAACAGATATAAGGCCTTGGTAGGTCATCTGACTGGCTCTTCTTCACCAGTCTCTCTCCCTGCTGCTCGACCAGACTGCGCATCTCACCTCAGCATTATGGTGAGGCCTATCCAGCTTTTGGACAATCTCTCTCTCTCTCTCATTATATTTGATTTATTAGCTTCAATTCTAATTATATTGTATTATAGTGTGTTATCTTGCATTCCGATACCATATTTAGTAAATCAGTTTGTTTCTCCTCAGATCGTTGCCACTGTTTTTAATTATTTTGGGGTCCCCTGTTTCCCTTTTCTGGAGGCACAGATTTTGCGAAATCCCTCTGCCCCGCTAGTCATGGAACCGGGCCGAACCAGCCCATAAACTGTCAACGTATACAAATATTGAAGAACCTCCTCTCCCTCCTACAAATTGGAGCAAGACAACTTCTGAATGGAAGAGACAAGACAACATATTTAGCATGTGATATTGGGAAGGCTATACTGTTGTATCTTAGGAACATTTTACAAAGTTACCACACATTCCTTTATTTTAGTTTTTATTTCTATTTACTTAAATTATTTTTATTAATAAGTCATATAGCTCATGCCAAGTTCTTCTAACTTATCTTACTGTATGTGAAGGATTTCTAATCACTTTTAAATTATTATTTCTATATTATTTTTTCTCTCCAACTATTTT
>JACDJE010000448.1:101385-204534 GCA_016647715.1 Pavo muticus
TTTTTTTTTTTTTTTTTTCCCTTCAATCTTCCTTGAGTTTTAGACATCTAGATATTTGCTCTGACAAACCCTTCTTACAACCAAGGAGAACAGGGAGTAATCTCTACTCTACAAGCTGGTTGGAGGACCTCCACACCACCCAAAATTGTTGCTGCAAATGTAAAGCTGACGGTGAAAAGAGATCTGGAATTCAGTGCTCAAGTACAGAGAATGGCCATCGCTTTGAGGAACTGTATTCTTGCAGAAAGGACACCGAAGGCATCAACTTTACAACATATAATGGTGCACTACTGACATGTAACATTAATTGTCCAGCCTTTTATTAGCTGACAACTGACTGAGCTAACTTCGTGATTTCTGAGCAGATAGCAGAATAGAAACATCTTGAATAAAATTTCATCATGATGTTTCCAGCATTGCTGACTCTATGTGCAGATATTTTGGAGGAAACTTTCAAAGACATGTACTGCATAACTAATGTTTCCTTTTTCCTTTTCTCTAGGTAGAATGCAATAAAACAATAAGTGTACTGTGTCATTCCCAGTTTTTTTTTTTTTTTTTTTTTTGAAAAGGAAGACTGTAAAAGTGTAGTCAGAGTTCTTTACTCAGTTGTCTAATATTTAAAGACATGATTAAATAATCTCTTTTAAATTAAATGGGGTTTGGAAGTGTAGTTAAAAAAAAAAAGTGTAGAAAACAAGAAAACAGACTTCAAAGAATTTCCAAGAGCTAATAAATATCTTTATCTCTCTATATATTTTATCAAAAATGTTTATCTGCACTTTTACTTAAAAATATAATATCTCAGATAATTACAGGGGTAATCTGAAACATCATTTCAGATAAAATAAGAATTACCTTTCATTCTGCAAAAGGCAAGATAGGTTAGTTCTCTTCAATAATAATAAAATAATTGATTCTGCTCCCCAGAGTCAACTTTATTATTGCATGAAAAGACAGCTCCCCTCCCCCACCGCAGTCTTTACTGAATTTGCATAACAAAACATCTCCCTGCGGTCAAAGACACCTTATGACCTGATCAAAACAAACTGGATTAATTTTTTTTGGAGGATTTTTTTCTGCACATTTAATAAATCCTCATAGGGCACATCTGTTTAATCCACCAACATTTTTGACAGACATCTTATCCTTCCCCATTCCAATGAGAAAGCATTAGCATTTATAATGCTATGTGGAGTACATTACATAGGAAGGAGCCTCTCTGGAAGCTGTTTAGAGTAGTTTCATCAATATATGATGCACCCTCTCATGCAAATCAGAAAACAGAACAAGTGAAACAGCATGTACAGCAGTAGCACTAATTAGCTCTGAAATATAGAACAGCTCATGAAGGAAAACCAATTACACTAGTTTATAATGTAAAAGCTTTGTATGCATTTACACTTTGAAAGAAATGAAATGAAGTTGTGGAATCTCAGAAGGCATTAATTGAAAAGTTCAAGCACATTTAATTTTAACAAAGTTAAATCTGAACTATGTTCATAAAGCCATACCGCCTCAAACTAATTAATGATACAAATGTGCACAATTCAAATTGTGGGCAAATTCCCACAATCCAGATGCAAATGCCTTTAGTTCTAAAAAGGTCTGAAACGAAATTCCTTGATAATTTTTTTCACATTTTGGTCAGTTTCAATCTGAAATCTATGTTGCTTAATTATATCAATACAGTTTGAAAACATCATGGTTATTCCAAGACATATTCCATATGTCTCAAGGTTATGTTATTTCTTATGTATTTACTGACTGAAATAAAATAAGCAGACCCTAAATAAAAATATTATACATTCAAATTACCTCAAAATCCATTAAAAAGAAAGCAGGGCAATTAGCTACTTCTGTCAAAGCTATGAGTTACTTAATAATCTTTTATAAGTTAAATATTATTTATAAGAACCGCTGCATCATAAAAATGGCACATTACTGATAAAAGTGCACTGCAAAAGTGTAGCAGTAAGTGAAATGTACAACCATGAATGAGTTAAGCTCAAACTGAACAAAAAATGAATTAAATGTGTGTAGTATATACTGTAAAGTCCTAGGGAAAATAATCTGAAGCAATAAATAAATACTGACAGCCCATATTTATGAATCCTGTAGAGAGACAGAGGTGGAGTGAGAAACGCTTCTGCTGAATATAAACAGCTTTAAAATCTTGCAGAGAAAAAGTGTCTGACGTTACTTAGAAAACTTTTTTGGACAATCAAAAAGGACCACTTTACTAACACTACAGGAAGGAAGAAAAGCACTATAAATATGTCATTGTTTTGCTTTAGAAACCATAACAATATGTCATTCATTTTAGAAATGGACAGAAAATTGAAGTGCTTCACGGGTAGAGCAAATAAATATCTGTTAAGATCAAACACTGTAATGAATGTTGACTACTTAAAAACAATAATAAATTTGTATAATGAGAAACCATTGTAAGAGAAGGGACTGTAGATTATTATTTTTTATTGTTGAAGAAAAGCTACTGTGTAGTATCTTGAACTCTTTTAGTTTCATCACTGGAATTTTGATCTCAGCTTCTATTGAAGTGTGTTGTTGATTGCAGTAAATGGAAGGCATGATGTCAGTAATGCATGCAGCAGAAGACACAAACTGCTTCAGTAAAAAGCAATTTTTGTCTTAGTTTTAAGTCCTTTTGAAGAAAACTTCTGTATGAATTCCAGTACCTCTCATGCTGATGATATATTCTAGTGTATTTAAACCTTTTTGGTTAGAGATTTTGAGAAACAAGGACACACAGAATCGGAATATATACAACTTATCAAAATTTATTGGGATTATACTATTATCAAAACTTGTACAAGTATATTATTTTGATATCTTTTTACTTTCTAGTTGACACAAGAGATCCTTAAAAATGCTCAGCCCAGGGAAGAACTGAGGCTAACAATTTCCAGCAATAATGAAGCATGAGGAAGAAATAGTTGTAGAATGTATTGCTATTTTTTTTGAGGTATACACCTCCTAACTGTCAGTCTCAGTGCTCCCAGGAAGCTTCTGAAGAAAACAGATCCTGATTATAATTTTAACATTTCTCCAGATGAACTGGTGCACAGATCCACAGTACAGGCATAAAGCTGTTGAACTGAAAAGTTGTATTAAAAATAACAGTTTCAAGGCTGGGAAAAGGAGTCAATTGTATGAAAAAACACTCAACTAAAGCAAAACAAAGGAAAACAAGGAGACAGAGTTACAAAATATTAGCAGAATTATTTTCAGTTTTCGAATAAAAATGGAGTGTGATAAATGTGCTAACAGGAGTAGTTCTAGGCTAAAGACCTGAGCTGAGTCTCCTTCTCTACTAATAATTTTAATAGTAATACTCTTTTCTTTATTCAGTCCATGGCATTTGCTGATATGTGAACCACACCTGTAATTGATCTGCAGTGCTGGCACTCCCAAATTCCTCAGAGTCCATCTGTACCAGAGCTGCAACATGCAGCAAGTCTTTGTTGTGGTATTAATTTCCCTTCCTGTGTATTTTATATGCACTCAGGTTTGTCGCTGGTGCACTTATAATGGTTTCCCTAGATGTATTACCAGGGCTGAAGCTGTGCACCCAGGAACCTTTGGAAATGTCTGCGTTGCAATGGGAAACTTCAGTAGTTCAGCATTTAGCTGTCTGTGCATGAGATGCACGCTTCATACCAACAACTGTCATGAGCTTCACTGCTGGTAAATTGTGTGAATGTGTGAAGCAATAGTAGATCGCAACAAAGCAAACCTTGGTTCTTTTCTCTTTCCTGTCATTAGTTGTAACTGAACACCCAGAGTACAATGTCATTTAGTGGTGGAAGTCAGAGCATTTTTTTCCTCGATGTTGGGTTACTGACATGCTTTTCTGATGCTATGCATTCTATTCAGATTAAAGCTGGTTAAACGGTTTACTGTTTAATTTTAACACTAAGAACCATGTCATTTTTTTCATTCAAATGATTTCTATTTCTATAGTTTTTGGTAAATGAATGCTAAAGACTAGACATATTTTTAATTTCATTAGCTCTATTTTAATTTCAAATTGCTTATTAGGGCTGACAGCCTCTTCCTCAAAATTCATTTGTTCCTGCTCCCAGAATGAAAAACTTCATCTGCATTGTCCTCTTTGTCCTTTTTTCTCCAGAAGTCACAACTTAAGAAACTTGCATCCTTGAGACCTGCTAAAAGCAGTTAGAGTCATTATATATGTGGAAGCAGCTAACTATGGTCTGAATGGAGAGGTGATGCTACACATAATTATTGGGAAGTTTGCTGTATGTAAATCAAACACAATAAATTCCACCCGCTGCCAGTAGCTGCAGTGACAGATTGTTGGCAGAATATCCAGAAACAGCACAAACACAAGGGAAGTATTTATAGCATCACAGAAATCACAGAAATGTTAAGGTTGGAAGGAACCTCTGGAGGTTGTCTGGTTCAAACTCCCTTCTAAAACAGGACCACCTAAGGCAGTTTCCCCAGTACCATGTCCAGACAGCTTTTGAGTATCTCCAAGGAAGAAAACTCCACAACCTGGGAAACCTGTGTCAGTGCTCATCATGCGCATAATTAAGTAAGTGCTTCCTTATGTTCAGATGGAACCTCTTCTGTTATAGTTTGTTTCCATCGCTTCTTGTCCTGCCACTGGGAACTACTGAAAGGAGCCTAGCTTCATCCTCTTTGTACCTTCCCTTTAGGTATTTACTGAGTCTGATGGGATCCCTTGTGAGCTGCCTCTAGGCTGAAGAGTCCCAGCTCTCTCAGACTTTCATCTCCTATACTTGAAAGTCCAGAAATGTACACAGCATGGCCCCACCAGTGCTGAACAGAGAGAATCACCTCACTTGAACTGCTGCCAATTCATAAAGAAAGATGAAGAAACATTCACAGGTAACCTTTGTTATAGACTAGGGGTTATTAGGTGGGAGAATCTTGAGAGACCTCAGAATTTTATTCAGTTCTCTGATCTTTCTGTTGCCTACACTATACCACAGGTCTGGAGGACTCATGTAGCTAATTATTTAAGGACTTTTAAATACATATGTATTTTTTTGAAACTATGCATCCTGTTCCAGCCGAACAGTAGTTGCACAGCAGAGTTGATGAACTAGATGTAAATCTTTTAAGTGCTTCAGATATCAGAATTATTTTCTTGAAACCAATTATTTTGTTCATATGGTCAGAAGTCTAAAAATTAGCTGTACTCTTTCCTATCATGTGGGTTCTTATTTACATGCATTTCTTTCACCAATAGTGTGAGTGCTGTTCTGCTTCTCATTGGTTATCAGGGGCTCCCATAACATTATTGTGGGATGTTTCTAAAAGCCTTCATGGATTTTTTGCAAGTTCTATATGCAGGTATAATGCATANACAAAAAAGTAACATGTTTTATCCGGGTTATTTCAACTTGTAATACTCTTGTATGTTAAAGTGAGTATCAATGAATATCACCTTTCTAAATGTCTTGAGGCAGCTATACATTTGACGGACAAGGAAACTCATAGAACTATAGTAACCGAATTGTTTACAAAATTATGATTTGTAAATGCTAAATAAACAACACGGTTAATCAAGTTTTTCTTTTCTTATTATCGTAAGTAATATGCTACCCCTCTGTTGGGATAATAGAGTAATGGCATATCTGATTTACTGTGATAGATGTTCTACTAAAGGAGAATTGGTTTGTGCATGAGGTGGAACTTTAAAAAAAGTGCCCAACAGTGAAGTATATGAAAGTCCATGTGCAACTCAGTGCTAGTACTGAGTTCATGATTTTGAGAAAAATAGGTGTTGCATAAATCATATTTTACTGGTCCGAATCTGCAGTAACAGAAATTGGTTCTGCAAGTATTCTACAGATAGGCATGCTTGCTTTTGTTCCTGTGGTTGCTACCTTGGCATTTGGGCACTGGTGCAGTCATATTTAAAACCTAAAACATATACAACTTAAACTCTGTAGAACGAATTGTAACTTTCTCATTTATTCTGACACTCTTATTAGTGTTATATTATCTGAAAAACTGTATGAGGAGTCCTGCCTTTTCTGTCTGAGCATGACTACCTCCAAATGAGGCTTTAGTTGTTCAGGAGTGTCTTCAGAGTCCATAAACTCTGCAGAGCTCTTCAAAGTTGTAGCTTCAGTAAAGAGGGGAACTGGGGAAATTTGAGGTACTTAACAAATTTTTTGCATCTGTCTTCCCTGATAAATGCTTGCCACATAGCCCTCATTCGTTTGGTTTGGTAGGAGGGGATAAGGAAAGCAATGCCCCTCCCACTTTAACAAAGATCAAATTTGCGACTACCTGAGGAACCTGAACAAGTCTATGGGTCCTGATGTGATGCAACCCAGAATCCTAAGGAAACTGGCTGATGTAATTGCCAAGCTACTCTCTATGATATTTGAAAAGTTGTGGCAATCAGGTGAAGTCCCTGGTGACTGGAAAAAAAGGTAACATCATTCCCTTTAAAAAAAAAATAAATAAATAAATAAGAAGGATGACCCTGGGAACTACCAACCTGTCAGTCTCACCTCTGTGCCAGGGAAGACCATGGAACAGATCCACCTGGAAACTATGCTATGAAGGCAGGGAGGGGATATGGGAGAACAAGCATGACTTCTCCAAGGGCAAATCCTGTTTGTCCAACCTAGTGGCCTTCTATGATGGTGTCACTGCATCAATGAACAAGGGAAGAGACACTGATGACATCTATTTGGATTTCAGTAAGGCCTTTGATGTGGTACCCCACAACATCCTTCTCTCCAAATTGGAAAGATATGGATTTGATGAATGGACTGTTTGATGGACGAAGAACTGGCTGCAGGATCAAGTTTAGAGAGTGGCAGTCAGTGGCTCAGTGTGTGGATGGAGATTGGTGACAAGTGCTGACTCCCAGGGGTCGGTGCTGATCTTCATCAGTGACATCAACAGTGGGTCGAGTGTACCCTCAGCAAGTTTGCTGATGACACAAAGCTGTGGGATGTGGTTGACACACCGGAGGGATGGGATGCCATCCAGAGGGACCTAGACAGGCTTGAGTAGTGAACCCCAGTGAACCTCATGAGGCTCAACAAATCCAAATGCAAGATCTTGCACCTGGGTTGAGGCAAGCCTCATTACTAATACAAGCTGTAGGGAGGAAAGGATTGAGCACAGCTCTGCTGAAAAAGGCCTGGGGGTACTGGTGCATAGGAAGCTGGACATGAGCCTGCAATGTACCCTCACAGCCCAAAAAGCCAACTGTATCCTGGCTGCATCAAATTGTATTTGTAATTGTAATTTTGAATATTATTACTACTCCAAAGAACTTTAATTTGGCATTAGCCAATACTTCGTTATGTAATAGTGATATATTTGTGGTGGGTTGACCCTATCTAGCTATTGGAAGACCACCCAACTCAACTTTCTCACTGCCTCTTCTCAGCAGGTCTGGATGGGGAAATAAGATTTTAAAACTCATGGACAAAAATAAAGACAGGAAGGTCACTTGCTAATTACCATAATGGACAAAACAGACTTTACTTGGAGAAGATTCATTTAATTTACTACCAATTGAAAATAAACTAGGATGCTGACAAAAAGACAAAACTAAAATAGCTCTACCTTACCCCACTTATTACAGACTCATCTTCATTCTTCCATGCCCAGCTCCTCTATCTTCCCAGAGCAGTGCAGAGTGATGGGGAATGTTGGGTTTTAGTCAGTGCACAATATCTTTCCTCTGCCACACCTTCGTCATGTTCTTTCTCTGCTCCACCATGGGTCCTCTACAGGCAACAACTCATACACTGACTGCGCCAGTCATGCACAGCCTCATGGGCTGCGGTTGCTGCCATACAACTCACTCCTGTGTGGGTTCCTGTGTATGAGCTGCAGCTTCTTTCAGGTCATATCCACCTGCTGCAGCATGGGCTCCGCTCCATGGTCTGCAGTGTATCTGCTCTGGTGTGATCCTTTTCACAAGCTGCAGGGGAACCTCTGCTGGTCTGGCACCTTCTACTCCTTCAGTGACTTTGGTGTCTGCAGGGTTGATTCTTACAGTTTTTTTTCTCCTTCTCACAACTGCTGTGTTGTATTTTTTACCTTAACTACATTGTGCCAGATGTACCACCATCTTCACTGTGGGGCTCAGCCCTGTCTTATGGTGAGGCGATTGGAGGTGGCTGGAAGCACCTGTGTCCAGCATGAAGAAGTCTATGGCATCTCCTCACATCTCCAAAGGCTTGTCATGTAAGCTTAATACAGTATTGTAACAGCAAATCTCTACTCAGGCAAGAATTTTTAGCCTGACTGGATTTTTCTGTGGAGAACAGTAAATGTAAAGCTTGGAAAAAAATGGAAAGGGGACATACTGAATTGTAAGCTATTAACAAAAGAACTCACTGGAAGTAAAACTGGATCACTCTGCCTTCCATTTCAGTTATTTTATGTGGAGCATCATATAATAACAGTGGTTAGATCATCCCAGAATAAGAGAAGGAAAACACATTTCAGGCAGTATATTGGCATGTATCTTTTTTAGAGGATGAATCATCCCAGGTAAACATTTCTAAGCATGTATTTAGAAAAAGGTGGTAATTACAGAAACAGAAGAGCTAAATGCACTAAACTGCTTCACAGAATCAAAACATTCAACCAGAAATTAATAATCAGTGATTGCTTTTTAGTAAGACTGTGCACATCTTAAGAAAAAAAAAAAAAAAAAGCTATTATATATTTATAACCGTGAATGACAGAAATCTAACAGGCCATGCTTACTTATCCATGAGGCTGGAGAGGCAAAGTTTAAGATAAGTGAGAAACAAAATTGTATATAAATTGCATTTTTCATTCTGAAGATTTTGTTGCTCTTTTTTTTTTTTTTTTATACTGTGTGTGAGTGTGTGTGTTTATGCCTCAGAATTATTCTTTGTTTTTCTAATTAGTGTCAGTAATGACTGCTTATTATAGTAACTGGCACTATATCCAGTCTAAGATGTTCAAAAAGCAATTGAACTGTATCAACATCTTGAATTTGCCCTAAAGAAATGAATTTAAAAGACTACAGCTCATTTTGCCTTGAGAATATTTAATATTCATCTAGCTGTTTTCTATCCTGAATCCAACTTGCACATTTACTCAATAGAGGACATGAAAGGACAATATTCATTTGGCAGTTTTCTCTCAAACTTCCTTCCATGCATCATGCATTTTGTATACTGTTCAGTTTGAGGTTGGAGGCACAGAGCTAATGTGAATGTTGTACAAAAGCCAACTAAACTAGAAAGAACAATGCCAGCTACACGCCAGTGTTTTCATTTTATGATCAAATGTCTTACAGTTCCAGAAAGCAAAAGGCATTTAATAAGCTTGTCTGGCAAGAAGGATCAATTTGCTTGTTTAGGAGAACTAGCAAAAAGAAGAAATGAATAGAGTCCTGTATCAATCAATTCATTGAATGAAAGTTGAAAATTATGCATAAAATTATATTAATGAAAGCTCAGGTTCTAAAAATTAAAACAATACTTTTATTGTACATTTTAGGACATAAAACTAAAGTATCTTTTAATATACACAGTTATCCAAACAAGCGGATAATGAACACTGATAAAAGTAGGCTAATCCCATGTACTTTTGGTAGGTGTCTGCTGCAGGGGAAGAACAAATAGATGGAGTCCCTCTCCAGAATGAAACCATCAGTCTCATGTTTGAAGGTCCTGGTCCTCATGAGAGACTTAAACCACCTCCATATATATTGTAGGGACAAAACAGGACAAAACAGAACAAAAGCAACTCAGGAGTTTCATGAAGTGCATTGACACAGGTTGAATGGTAAGTAGCAGAATTTCCCTC
Organism: Pavo muticus; assembly: GCA_016647715.1. NCBI lineage: Eukaryota > Metazoa > Chordata > Aves > Galliformes > Phasianidae > Pavo > Pavo muticus. Next base: position 111,226 of record JACDJE010000448.1, read on the forward strand.
CTTGATGATATTCAAAACCCATCTGGACATTGTCCAGGCACCCTTCTTTAAATGACCCTGCTTCAGCAAGGAGAATGGCCAAGATGACCTACAAAAGTCTCTTCTAACCTCAACTGTTCTGTGATTCTGTGATTTCATTACTATAACAGTGTGTTTTTCAAAGGAAATTGCTATAATATAACTTAAAATTTCCTTCACCATATTTACAGTTTAAACACCTAAAAAGAGCCCTTCCTTCCTTCCTTCCTTCCTTCCTTCCTTCCTTCCTTCCTTCCTTCCTTCCTTCCTTCCTTCCTTCCTTCCTTCCTTCCTTCCTTCCTTCCTTNAAAAAAACAATACTGTATCATATTTTTATTTCCTCCAGGCATGTTTCAGATAGGCATTATGTTGTCAGATACACAAATATTTTTGATCAATATTTTGATCTCAATAACATTTACACAGTCTAATAATTTTGACATTCACTGGTACTAAGAGTAGGGAAGTACGATAATTGTCTTGAAAGACTGTAAATTAAGAAAATGTAATTCTGAGTGGAAGAATGCAGCGTCTCCTCAGTACACAAGCTGTAAAAAATTACCATGTGAACAGGTGAACACTGAAAAGAGAGTGAATATTCTTTAAACACCCACAGTCAATATGTGTAACTTGATGCTAGATGGAAATCACAGGAGAATCACACTTTATTGGTGAATTGAGTCATGGATGGTAGAGATGAGAACAAACGTATGACAAAGCTGAAAACCAGAAACTGTTAAAAATGCATTTTCCCTCATATTAATTGTGTAGGTATTAAACTAAGAATGAGACAATAGAGATAACACAGTTTTAATATTTTTGATTTTTTAGATTTTCTCTCTTACCTAAAAATCATTTCTTAGTTGCTGGGTTTGAAATGGATCTTAATACTGCATTAGTAAAGCTCTCAAGTATGTAATCAACAGCCAAATAGTGATTTTATATATATATATATATATTTTTTTTTTCCTTCGATAGGATAAAAACGTTTACTATCAAGAGAGATCATATGACAAAAAGTTACATTTGATAACAGAAAGTTTTTGGAATATGAAAGCTTCAGTATCTTTCAGTGGAGGTAGGATTTAGCATGTTCTCATAAATAGCATATCCAAAAGTAAACAAGCCTTCAATCTGCTGGTAAATATTCACTTATTGGACTTCACACAGTGCCAATGCAATTCTCTTCTAATGTCACAGTGGAGGAAAAAAGAGAGAAACTCATTACTCATCGCTAAAAAGAAAAAAGATAAAAAGGTGAAATAATACTTTGGGAGAAAGTTGCTGCTAAATCCTCTCAAAAGAAGCTAATCAGCTAATTACTTCCTTATATCCTCTATCAAATAAGTCAATAATTCTAAATTAAACATGGTGTTTTGGTGCTTAAAATTGGTAAATAACATAGTATTGTTGACAGGATACAAACAGACATTATCTCATTAACTCACAATTAGTTACTCCTTCAATCTTGGATTATGCTTGATCACTCCTATTAACTCACTTCTTCACACATTTATTTTATATTAGACTGTTGGTACAGAAGAGTAGGAAAAAGCAGAAAGAATCGTAGAGTAGGAATGAAAAGACCTATAAGGATTACCTCCCTCAACCTTCTGGCCATGCTTCTTTTGAGACAGCCCAGGATACAGTTGGCTTTCTGGGCTCTGAGGGCTCCTGTCCAGCTTCCCATCCATCAGTACCCCCAGGTCTTTTTTGGCATGGATTTGCTCAATCCTTTCATCCTCCAGCTTGTATTGGTAGTGGATGTTGTGGGGTACCGCATCAAAGGCCTTACTGAAGTCCAGATAGATGACATCAGTGGCTCTTCCCTCATATATTGATGGAGCGACACTGTCATATAAGGCCACTAGCTTGGTCAAGCAGGATTTGCCCTTGGTGAAGCCGTGCTGGTTCTCCCGCATCACCACTCTGTTTTTCATGGCTTGGTGACTACATCAGCAAATTTCCTCAGGACTCTGGAATGAATCTCATAGATCTAAGTCTCACATTAATCCATATATCTTCTATTATGTAATACACTATGTATGAGAAATATGCCCTCTTTTTTATCTGAATAGCCAGAAATATTTTGTATTTGATTTTTTTTTCTTCTTTAGTGTCTCCACATCTCTCCTAGATTAATTCAGAATTCCCACCTGCCATTCAGCTTCAGATTATAGATGTCTGAATGTGAGTTAGGCTATATAAACTTTCCCTAAGTTTAATGAAAATCTGATCTAAATTAGCTTATATTCACACTAAAGTATCTACTAACATTTAGTAAGACTTAGAACTTAAAACATATTTATGTAACGGAAGCAGATATAACAAAACACAGGAGATTCTTGAACTTCTGGAGTGATAGCTAGAGGTCAGTCATGATTTATGTAACATCTCAAGTAAAGTTCTGGAATTGTTACATTGACTCTTCTTTGTTAAAGAGCTTTTGGCAGTCACCATCACTAAGAACACGGTAATAACATATAGCAGAATGATAGCCTTTTCTATTTCTGGCTCAAAGTTGAGTTCTTGAATATTTGTTTGTTTGTTTGTTTGTTTGTTTGTTTTCCTGCCTGCCAAAAATAATCTTTCCTTTTTCCAATGTTGTAGTGTTGATAGAACATGATAAGGTAGATTATTTCTATTACAGATTAAGTAAAATTTAAAAATTTAATGTAACATGACATGAAATCTACGTCTGCACATTTATTACTAGATTTGTAATTGGCTTTACTTATGGCTCTTAAAAAGACTATATGTAATAGCCAAACTGCTGATATTTGGTATTTGATTTGGGTAGGAATTCTTGTTTTTATAGACTCTTGTTTTTATAAGATGTCTTTGAAAATCTCGTCAAATAGTGTAGAACTATCAAAAATCTGCACATCAATAATTTAACAGTCATATGAAGTATTCACAGTCACCTTTATGATTCCTGTTGCAAGATTAACACATGTATGTTGTCTTTATTTAACTTTTTGAAAAGCCTGAAACTAGTTTCCTCTCATGTTAGAAGATGCTTCTAAAGATTTATCTTTCAAACGGAAGGAAAATTTTCCTCTGCAGTTTCCTCTCCAGTGTTTACTGCTGAGCACTATGTCCTGTGGTATGGAATATCCCTTTGGTTAGTTGGGATCAGATGTCCTTGCTCTGTCCCCTCCAGCTTCTTATGCACACCAATCTACTGACTGGTGGAGCTGTGTGAGAAATGGAAAAACCATTCAGCAATAGCTAAATCAATGGCATTATCAACACTGTTTTGCTCACAAGTACAAAACACGGAATTATAAGTGCTGTGAAGATAGTTAATTTTATCCCAGGAAATACCAGCACTCTCCTAAAATTATAGGAGATATTTGAAAAATTGTATTGAATTAGACACCCTTTTTTCAGATCTTTTAATTTTACTTTTTCCACTGAGTCATCTTTTCTATTACATTTTTTAAAAAAAGGAAGTGCATAATTATTATATAGATATATACAGTATAGAACTTACGTGAGGAAGTGTTAGAAGCTCCATTTTGAATGTGAAAGTAATTTGTGTTGTTGAAACTGCTATGACTAGTATAATTTTAAACTAGATTTCCAGGTTTCCACTGCAATTAGAATTCTTTTGTCTCTTAAATCAGAAAAATTCTCTGATATGTTAATCTCAAAACACTACTATTAAACATCACAAAAATCTTGACTGCAGATTCTAAACTTCAACATAGAAAAACTTCATTTATACTGAATCATAAATTAGAAGATCATAAGAATAACTGAGATTGATATTTTTTACCCTCAGTCATTTGGAAACTTCTCCTGCATTATCTCCAAAAGAATACCTCAGATGCATCCATTCACAATAGCGCGTGATACTTAAATTTCAGTTAAAACATTGAAATGTACTGCTTATATTGTATCCTGCTGTATTGACTTTTGTAGATAATTCAAGAATAAAATCAAACTAGCAGTGAAATTTCCCATTTGAATCATCAATACAGACACCCAGTCATGGGCATATAATGTCAAAAATATTAATTATTTGTTCTTTCTGTAAACTGGTGCAAGGCACTGCTTCAAACACTTATACACACAAGCAAATATCCTTGCAGTCCAAATATTTCAAGTGAATATAGAAACTTATTTTGGCAATGTAAAATGTTGGTTTTACTTTAATGCTCATTCGGACTGGCTGAAGGACTTGGAGTTCATTTCAGAGAGAACTGGAAAAGACTTTAGAGAACAATAACTTACATGGACTGGATTCAAATGAACAATATAATGTCTTTTATTCCACTCAGCGCCGGCAAGCTCTTCAAGTAATATTATTTGGTTTGACTGATAACTCTGAAATAAGCAATTTTGATTAAGACAGAAATGTGGCAGGAAAATGCCTACAATTCTACTAAATTTCTACTTTCATTTAATAACACGTGAATTGGAATGATGAACAAAATCATTTCATCAAAAACTTAAGACAGAATTCTGTAATGCTTTAATGCGTTGAATAATAACGTAAAAATTTGCAGCATACTGTAATACATTCTCTTTATGTAGATCTGGCATATAACTCAAACATGATTTATGTTTTCAAATATTTACTTGGAGTATTGTGGAGGTATGATATACAAACTACAGAAACCATAAATCAGGCTATTTGGTTCTGAACTGATACTAGCTCATTAATTTGCCTGCAATCTAAATGTGTTTCCATTAAGCCAAAAATTTGCCATTAGCATTAAGCATAAGTCAAAAGGTTGATATTCCAACTTCACTTACATTGTGTTCCGTGCTGAGATGTACCAATCAGAGTTAAAAATCATGAACACTCCAACTCCTGGCTGGGTGCCATTTGATTGCAATCGAGAATCATAATGATCATCTAACCAGCAGTGCTGGAAATAAAATATACTTGGAATTTTTTGAGATCTCACTTATAGATGTATAATTCAGTTCTCCTTCATTCTGATGGTTTTGGTTTGCAGTTTGGTTGTTTCACAACTCATGAAGTGATTCTTTAAGAGAAAAAGAAATTATGCCCATAAATACATATCGTTTATCAATGTTGAAATACAAAAAAGTACATCATTTAATAAATTAATTTTGACATATATGGTATGATATAGAAAAGAAGGACATGTTTGGAGATCATTTTAATAAGAATTGAATTTTTAAAAATAATTTATCTATAAATAATATAAATTTCTGGGCCTTAAGACCAGAAATTCTATGTCTAATCGAAACATAAGTATTCAGTGAATTCTTCCTCCTTGTTTCTTAGGTTCTGGTTTCATTTAATTTTATTCATTTAATAAAGAATAAAATATGTTTAAGACATGCTTAAAAATAAGTTTATAAAAATTCTGATGTATTCTATGCCTAGGCATAGAAATAGCAACTAAAATATTTAAATAAAATATATTTTTAGTGTACAGGCATCACGATGTTAATTTTGCTCCCTATTTTGTCTTTTTGACTTTGATGTGCAGATTTTTGTTATTTTAAAGACTCGTTACATAAAAAGGATATTTTTACATCACAGCTGCTCTCATCTATAATGATGCTTTCCTAATCTGAATAAGGTTTCTGTATTCTTATTATCAGGAAAATGAATTCTTATAATAAAATACTGTATTAATATCAATCTTCCTTTAAATAATGTTAGCAAAATTATCATTTCATAGATATTTTAATTCACATATTATCATGTAATAATAGAAGCTACTCAGACATGACACCGCTTTTTATTTCTGTAACAAATGCATTTCAGAAAGAAAAGGGAATCAGTAAAATAGAAACTGTTTAGTCCAAGGTGGCAATGCTTTTATCTCTGCAGCACTTGTACCTTACTATGGATTCATATAGGTTTAATTTAAAACCGTTACCCATTTTGGTTAGTTACCAAAAGAACTAACCTGTTCTTTTGGGTTAGTTTTGTTCTCTAGAAGTATCTGCTTTTCTTCATATCTGAAAGGAAATCAAGGAGATTAACTAAGAGGCAGAAATCCAAATCAGATACTCCTTTGTCTGGTCAGATGACTCTCATAGATATTACCCATCTTTATTACACTGTAGTAAAGATTTTCTTCCCATCTTGTAGGCCCTTTGTTTGTATTATAAGACCACAACAAGGTGTGCTAGGAGCCTTATCTTTTTGAATTTGAAAAATCTGAACTCTCTCAAGCTTCTCTTCATAGAATAGGTGCTCTGGTCATCTGAACATTTTTGTGACTCTCCTCTAGACTTGCTTTGAAAGAATCATAGAATATCCTGAGTTAGAAGGGATCCACAGGGATCATTGAGTCCAACTCCTGGCTTTACACAGGGTGACTCAAAAATCAGACCCTATGTCTTAGAGTGTTGCCTCTTGAACTCCTGAATGCATGGTGCTGTGATCATTGCCCTGAGGTGGCTATTCCAGGGCCCAACCATCCTCTCAGGGAAAAACATTTCCCTAATGTCCAAGCTGGCCTTCTCCTGATGTCCCAGTTTGTATATGTATCTAGGGTTGTCCCAACCCAGATGCATTTACATTTGTTAAATTCCATGTGGTTTTTGGGTCTATGTCTCTGTTCTTTTAGGTGCCCCAGATCTGGATGCGTATAATGATGACGGTGTAAAAAACACAACTTTTTTTCAAGTCTAGTAGATATATTTTCTGTTTAAAGCAAACTTGTAGAAAAGAAAAATAGCTCTGATGAGCAAGAAGTCACACATGATTTTAATTCACTGTAACATCAGCTTTCCATCACATCAATTACTGTATTTCCAAGTGAACAAAAGAATACTTTTTAAAGAAGCATTGACAATGATGCCTAATTATGAATATTTTAAAAACTTATTTAATGTTTTTGCTAAGATTGTTTTACTATTCCTTTTTCTAAAAACTACACTACATGTCTGTTTTATCTAGCTACCATGAACAATGATTCTTGACAGACACTGTAAAAAAGACAAGTAGCAGAGGGAATTAACTTATAAGAATTTCCATTGTTTTTTGTTAAGCAAGCTGCTATAAAATAAATGCCCTCCATGACTCTTGTCATACAGCCATACTGCCTAATAAAATTCCCTGAACTGTATCTCCTGCAAGTGATGTTGCAAAGAAAGAAATGTATAACAAGAAATGTAAAACATGGTGATTGAAGGCAGACAATTGAAAAAAAGTGTTGCTCTAGCTTATGCCATACAATCATGGACATATAAAGTAAACTTATGTTCAAATTAATGGAAAAAAAAAAATTACTTCCTTATCCCAGTGTGCTTTTTGCTTCTCTTCCCTCAAGACCAAAGTAATAATAATAATAATAATAATAATAGTAAAAAGAAAAATGCCTGTGCTCTGATCACAGGGCTAATATACATTACAGCTCTCTTCTCTATGTATGTATATTCTTGTCAAGGTTTTAGCCCAGTTCTGAGCTGGTTCTGTGACTAAATGGGGTGAAGGGAATCACAGACCTACGCCCTGGAAGAGGGGGAAAAGGTAGGGAGATGGATCTAAAAACAAAACAAATGGCAATGAGTTAAGGGAGAAAACTAATTTACTAAATATGATATTGGAATGAGAAATAACACAATATAATACAATACAATTGGAATTGAAATTAATAAATAAAATGAGAGATAGCGTCCAAAACTGAAGGCCTGAAGGTGAGATGGCTAGAGAGCACATAACCACAGAGACAAGTGGTAAAAAAGAGGATCTCATGACTCGCGAGCAGTTTTATCTTTTCCTCTGAACAGAAAATGGAAATGGAACAGTGAAGTCTTCTGGAATATGTAGTTCTTCTCTTCTGAGAATCAGGTACGTGGAAATATTGACAATCCATGGAACTGGAGCAGTAACTCTTTAACTTCCAGTGCACCACATGATGTGATGATGTGGAATACCAATAACAAAAATCATAAAAGCATGACAGTTCTTTTGGGTTAGTTTTGTTCTCTAGAAGTATCTGCTGTTCTACATATCTGAAAGGAAATCAAGGAGATTAACTTAGAGGCAGAAATCCAAATCAGATACTCCTTTGTCTGGTCAGATGACTCTTATAGATATTACCTGGAAACATTCTTATGTTTTTTATTCTCAGTCCTTCATGAAAGGGCTATTGGCAATTGACCGGCAGTCAACCATCAAGTAGGCTGACAGCAGTCCTCTATCAAGAGGAAACCATTACAGACTTCCATTGCAACCTCTGATTTGAAGTAAGTAATTTCTGTCCCTAGATGAGACATTAAAAAAGCTTGAGCGTAAGCAGAATATGTGTTTAACTTCATACTTTAAACACAAGCATAAATCCTTTAATTCAGGATAAATTAAAACAACAACAACAACAACAAAAAAAAAACAACTTGAGAAAACAGATACTATATATTAAGTAATTCAAAAATTTGCTCTTTTTTGGGAATGAATGTATGATTTTGTTCTTCAAAATTTTCAATAAGTCAGTGAATTTTCAGTGCACTAGACCATTGAAAAGTTAATCTTTAGGCTTTTTCTTTTCTATTTAATCTGTTTATTTTGGCACAGTTATCTGATTGAAGACTTATGAGTTGTAAGACAGCACCCAGGAAATCTGGTCGGTTGTACTAATTGATAAAGAAAGGGACAGAATGTGGGAATGTTTATTCAAGCAGGGTTATCTGAGTGAGAATCTCTGATCAAGGTGGTAAGAAACAGAGAAAGGGAAAAAAACAAACAAAAATGCTGCAACACAGTCCTGACCAAGTAGAAATTGAGATAATGATAAGAAACAAACCCATCAGTCACACTAGCTGATCTAGCCAGCTAGCTACAGGCCCACTGCCAGGAAGATCAGCTTGGACTTTAGATCTGATAAGTCTGTGAGGGGGGGTGGGTAAAGGGTTTGGATTGGGGAGGTGTAGAAAAGGTAGAAAAGAGTATAAAACTTCTGGTCATGAATAAAACTGGGTCAGTCAGTAAGCTTGTTTGTCTGAGCCCCATGCCTGGTCACTGAAATCTGTTGTATCTTCTTATTTCTCTCATTAAATATTTTCTTATTCCTCTCTCTTTCTCTGTCTGCATATTCATGCACTCTCAACTGTGTGTATTTGTACAGCAAGGGCTACATGACAACTACTGGTAAGACCTGTATGTGTTTGGGTGAAGGCTGGTGCCGGCAGTAGGAGTCAGGCTAGGGGAGAGGGCACCACAACCACAAGCCAGAGGCATACTGAACTATGGTGCCATTTACTGGAGCTAGTGAAGATCCTAGTGTCAGTAGCTGGAGGGGTCATAGATCTCTGGATCTGAAAGGGTCCTACAGACTTTGATCCTGTAGTACCAGATATTGAGGGTTGCCATGAGTAGAATTTAGTGCTCACTACTGGAGTCAGACTGGGGATGTAGCCCAACAAGCTGAGGTGCTAGTTACTAGAGGGAGTGAGGGGGTCTCAGATGCCAACTGCTGGAGTGAGTGAGGTCTTCTGCTCCTAGGCACTGTGGTGGGAATGATTTATGCTTCCAAATGAGCTACTGAGGGGAGAACTAGTATGAATGTGGTCTTCTGTGTGTGCATATATGTAACTTGAAAGGGCTAAATAACAGCTAAGGTGGGAGATGGGGGAAAAGGAGCAGTATTTTTTGGATTTATTACCAACTACTGAAGCCATCTGTAGGCCTGTGGACTGTGGTGCCAGCTACGCAACTGAGTGAGGGTTCTATTGTCAGTAGCTGGACAGAGGGAAGAGTCATAGATCTCTGGCTCTAGTAAGGGTTCTATAGACTTTGTGGCTGGAAAACTAGCTCCTGGAGAACCAATATGAGTGAAATTGGTGCTAGCTACTGAAGTCATACTGTGTAGATGCCTGCTGATTGCAGTGCCAGTTAGTGGGCCTTAGCATCAGCTACTGAAGCAGGTTGGGGTCTGCTACTCCCAGCCAGTGGGATCAAATATTGTGTGTTCCCAAACCAGCTACTTGTTGAGGGGACAAACCAAGCATGAGTGAACTGAGTATGGAGCTCTGCGCCAGCAGCTGAAGTGGGACTGTATGTCAGAGCCCTTGAGCCTGATGCTGACAACTGGAATGGCTAAGTGTCTATATCTTCTCCAAACCTAGTGTGCATGGAATGTACATGTATACTCACAAGGAAACTTCAAACTGGATTATCTGGCAAGTAGGTGATCCATGAAGGAGGTATGAGGACAGACAGAGGAATTACAGAAGGCACTCAAAGTATCCACAAATGTGTGCATGCTTGTAAATCTGGAGTGTGTGTGTGTGCCTTCACTAGTGAATTTCTATTCCTAGCAGCTAGAGAACAAGGGCTATCAGCTGTCTGTATCTATTTTGATGTTTAATGCAAATCCTGTTGAAAACAGCTCCTGGCTGGGGCAACCTGTGTTATAATTCATATCAGTGTCATGTCCTTGCCTGTGTGTGTCTTTGTGTCTCTGGGATACTTGCTCAACTTTGCTACTGGTTGAACCTGCAAAGAGGAAATCAGTAGTCACGTTCCCCAGACTGAACAGATATCTTAGGTTTCTGGGCACCAGCATGGGCCCCAGCAGCTGGACGGCAGCAGTCCTGAGTTTAGTGACCAGAGGAGAGAGCTGCATGCTTCACTCTTTACTTCATTTAAGTGAGAAGGACTGAGGATTTCCTACAGGTTTACCAGAGAGGTTGTGGAGTCTGTGTCTTCAAAGATACTATGAAGGGCATGAGAAGGGGCATAGTGTTCTAGGTGACCCTACTATAACAACATGAACTCCAGAGGTCCTTTCAAGTTTCAACCATTCTGTGACTCTATGATTCTATAATTCTGTGATACTCCAGGATAGGGCTGTACTTTTTCATTTAGCCATGACATCCTGCTTAATTGAAAGACTATAAAAATCTTCTTTTATGCAAAATTAATTGTGATGAAAAAGTTTTATTAGGTATTTTTTAGTTACAGTACATGTGGAGTTTGACTGACTTCATACAGGTATCAAAATAGATGAAGAATTACAATGAGAAAGAAATCTATTTCTTTCTTTGATAATAAAGTTACCAGAAATGGCTAAATTTAAGGTGCATCTTACTAATCTTCTATGAAATGATAATGTGTTAACAAAAAAGATAAAAGATGGCTCATTCAAAAATGAGAAATAATTAAATTTACAGAAGCACATGCTATTAAAAAAAAAAAAGTAATTTTTAAAAATCAGTGTTGGCAGAAAAGTCTCAGAAAATGAGGATCTCTAATACTTCAAAGATAAAAATGTAGTATATCCTGTAGTAACCAAATTTAATAAGATGAATCATGGTTTGTCTTTGACATACAGAAATTCCACTATGTTGAAGTAAATTAAAGGAAACAAGAGTCAAAAGCAAATAGACCTACTAAAATGAAAGAGACAAACAAGAAGCTATCTTTTATTTAGATATTAATATATATATATTTAAGTGAATACAATACATCAATACAAAAATTAACAGCATTCTTCTTTATGTCATTTTAAATTTTTTTCTTACTGCTTCTTCTTTATTCTAGAAACAACTTCTTTGTTTTGTTTTGTTTTGTTTTTCTTTTTAAATTAAAAGATGTCCACAGATCTAGATAAAGCATTCAAACATCAAACCTGCTGGAATCAGGTCTTGAACTTTATCATGTGCTATCTACTATGTGTATGCAAACTGAGAAAAAAATAGCTCATACTAAATACTTAATTAAAATTTTCTTAGAATCACAGAATCATTATGATTGGAAAAGACCTCCAAGATCATCTAGTCCAACCATTCACGTACGATCAGTATTTACCCTCCTAATCATGTCCCTTAGAAGCATATATAAATGTTTCTTGAGCACCTCAACCATGTCCCTGGGCACCCTGTTTCATTGTCTTACACTCTTTTGGAGAAGAATTTTTTCCTAATATCTAACCTCCTCTGTCGCAACTTAAGGCCATTCCATCTAGTCCTATCACTACTTGCCTTGTGGGAGAAGAGGCCCCACTTCATCACAATCACCTTTCAGTTAGTTATAGAGAGCTATAACGTCTCCCCTGAACTTCTTCCAATAAAGCTTATTTCCCCTAAAGCCTCCAGCGTTGTTCTGGAAAAGATGGTCACCTGCACCCTTTTATAAAAATACACAACTTGCAATTTTTAATTTCTGTAACTTTAGAAGAGCTCTTTCAACTTTTCTGAATTACTGTCTTGTCCAGCATAAAACCTCTGAATACTTCTCTACTGCCACAATTCAGTCAATGTGCCTGACAGTTAATAGTTAAAAAGGTACAATAAGACAAGTGAAGGAAGAATATTATTGCTGTTTTTCAAATCTACTTTCCCAAAAGGTCAGAAAAATTTCATTGCTGTAGTTAATGCACTGTATGTGTAAATGTGACATTAGAAGTTTGAAGAGTTTCACGCAGTACTCACTCACATATGGGCATTAGTAAAGAAGAAAAACAGAACACCGAACCATATCTGTCTCTTGAATGGAGACAGATTTTTCCTTAGTTTGCCAAAAAGATCTTTTTGTAAGGCTTATTGCAGAAGAGAGAAACCTAAAACAAAACTCAACTTTTGATAGAGCAATTTTTATAAAGACAAGTTTGATGAAAACCAAGAATCAACATTTTAAAAATAACACAGATTTTTTTCCAACTGCTGTCACATCAGAACTGATTTATCTACAGTGTAAGAAAGAGCTGAGGCAGACATGAACTGTACTGCTCAGAACTGTTTGTCCTCAATAAGGATTATTCAGTCCTCCAAGCACTGCTGGCTGCTCATCACAGAATGAAAGTTGTGCTGATGTGAAAGTAGTTCTGATGATGCCTCACATATACATTCATGCAGCTCCCTTTCATTTTGCTACTGATTGACTGCAGTTGTTTTATGCAATTTGTCTTAAAACTGGTAAATTGATTGATCAAATTCCAGTAATGTATTTCATCACACTTCCAGATGTTAACTTCTTTCAACCTTCTACAAAGCCTTTTCTTACATCTTTTAATATTAGTCATTTTAAACTTCTTCTCTGATGTGTTTCAAGAATATTTTCCTTGAGAAATTAATAGATTAAGAAAAATAGAATCAGGCTTCTCCTAGTTTTGATTTTTTTTCTTCTGTTTTTTTTTTTTTTTTTCCACTCCATCCATATTTTTCAGAAAGACAATGTAAAATATTTGAATATCTGTTTTCTTAGAAATTAATTCACCCCTTTCAAAACAAAAAAAACACCACAAAGAATTTAGGGGCAAACATGTATCTGTGCATTCTGTATGTAATAACATTTATTTTCAGTTAAAACAATAAATAATTGCTCTTAAAGCTCTTTGATATGTTATCAATACTGTGGAAGTCCCTTCATATATAAATATGTAGAAATATATATTAAAAAAAAATGAGATTCAGAAGTAAGCTTCCACTGTTTCAACTGGGAGGAAGACTGACTAAAGAACACAAGGTACAGCTAAGCTTTTGTCATTTTTCCATACTGATAGAAAAACACGTAATGTTAATAGTTGAAATGCAAGGTAGACACACATACATACATGATATCAAGTGAACTTGAAAGTTTTTTTTCCTCTTTTTATCCTTTTTTATTTTCATTTTGACTAAGTCTCAAAAGAAAGCAAAATAAAGGTTTGTTGCAGAGACACTGAAGGTTACTAGAAAGAGTTTGAGGTGCTATGAAGCTAGAATCATTCTGGTGCCTAAACATGAGTAAATACTCAGGTATTTATCTACTCATGAGCCTTTATATGAAACCTCTGCCTACATATATCTGGCACAGGCAGATATAAGTTACTGGAGCCCCATGGAAGCCGCAGGAGTTCAAAAATGAAAGACAAGACATCTGAAATAGTACTGGATATACATTTTTTAGCATCTTCCTCGCAATCCAAGGTTCCAATTTCCAGCTGCTAAGATGAGGAAATGGTATAACTAACCTAATTTCTGTCTCAAAATTCATTTTATTTGCAGATGTATCATGATGTGTTGTACAAGCAGATGTGCAAATGCACATTTTTGCTTGTTTGCTTCACACCAATGAGATTTTCATAGGCACATCACTACACATCTAGTAGTTATCTGAATGTTATAACTAGAATAAAAATTAATACATTAATTTTAGATATAAACTTTACATGTTATATATTTAAGTAAAAAGTCAGAATTTTTATTGTATGTGTCATGTACCAGACATTTGCCTAAGCCCACAGTAGCATGATGCAGCTGTTTAGAATTTTTATACTTCTAATTTATAGGTCATAGTACCATAGAATCATAGAAACATAGAATATCTTGGGTTAGAAGGGACCTTAAAGATCATTTAGATACAATCCCCCTGTTGAGAGCAGGGTTGCCAGATACTAGCTCAGGCACTAGATCAGGTTGCCCAGGGCACCCTCCAGCCTAACCTCGAATACCTGAAATTCCAGCAAACATAGGAGTGCACAGGTATATAAATCATTCAAATTTCTTCTAGAGGTAAGAATCTATCTATAGTTATTCTGTCTAAAAAAGTGTATGGAAACAAACAAAACAAAACAAACAAACAAACAAACAAACAAACAAATATATATATATATATGCCTCACTGGTTTGAGTGACATGTGTATGCATGTGTCCAAAATCTAATGTAGGCAAGAGCCATGGGAAACCAGCTTCATAAAATTGTTCAGGAATTTAAAAATAAATAAATAAATAAATAAATTATATTTACTTTGCTTTGTTTTACATTAGGTTGTGCTTATGTCAGCTAAAGTGGGTGGAAGAAGAAATCTACAGCTACAATAAATGAAATATATGTGTGGATTTACCTCTAAGTAATATTTGCTAAAAAACATTAAGCAAAAGTCAAGGATAATTAACATATATCTAAATAAATGCCACTGCCATACTGAAAGCAACATATCAATTACAGGTCTGGTATAGAGTATACAGAAAGTAATTACATGCTTCGCTTTCCACTTATTTGCATTTTTGGATAACCAATTAATGTCCTTCCAGCTGTTTCAGAATATTGTAGTTACTGAGAGCAATATTGTGGATATCCAACCTAAATTAATTAAACACAGCAAAATATTATGTTTTGTGAAATTGACTTCCTGAAACAGATGTAAACAGTCATATTGATTAAATGCAAAGGTTTATCTAGGTTAGTATCCACGAGTAGCCAGTGGGGAAAATTTAGACAAAAGCATGAGAACAATCACATAATTTTGTCTAGAAATTCTCATAAAACTACACAGAGATTTTGTGAGTTAAAAGTTTTGTCTTTCCAGTTAATCTCAATATACAGAGAAAGGGAAAGAGAGATTTGCAAGGAAAAGGAAAAAGTCACATAGGAACTGGCATTAATTAAATCAAACAATACAATCCCTTCCAAGAGTGGCAGAATCTAAACATGTTATACAAGCACACAGAGTACTGCTTTTGGTCTCGTAACAGTCTCAGGCAGAATAATTAGTTTAATTAGAATGGTCATATACCTAAAACATGTACAATAATCTAGGCAGATAAAAGAACTGGTGCTTCTGATGCATCCCGCTATACACAATTGATGGTGTATTATTCAGAAGCAATAACAAAAGCTTATTTGTTATTCCTGTCCATCCACTCTTAGGAAACAGGCACAACCAACTACAGAGGTGTGACATAACTGGGTATATCTTTTTTTGTATCATTCAGGATAGAATTTTTGTATATGCATGTTTCTTTTGTTTGTTTGATTGTTTTCCATACAACAGCATGCGACAGCTTATAGGAATTAATACCATTGATTCCCAAACATTCTCTGCACTTACCATCCATGAAGCTCAGACTGATCATCTGTCTTGCATTCCCTTTATTGATTTCAATTTCTGAGCCAAGACGTGCAAATATGCTTAAAAATGCACTGATCCTATAGCTACACAAGCAATAAGCTCATGACAAAGGAATTGACTTCATTACTGTCGAAGAAAGAGAAAATACAAAGAAATATTGGGAAATACATTGTCTTAAAAAATAAATAAATAAAAATGTGCCCATTTATTGTAATTCCTGTCAAATAAAAATAGATGTGTATGTAGATTAAGTATGGAAAGTATGGAGCCAAGTTTATACTCAGATGTGAAAAAGTGTGAAAAAATACAGAATGTTCTCTTCCTGCAAAGCCAAAGATGAGTCAACAGATTGAATTATGATAACGGAGATGTTAAATATGGAGACTCGTCATATTTTGTTTGTCAATTCACTAGAATTAATGTGCACTAAATAAAAAAATATTTTTAATGCTAATTATTGCAATGTCTTAAATTTACTTTGCACAGCATTTAAGTTTTCTTGGAATTTAATAACAGATCATGATTCACTGAGAAAACTGGCTTATGTTCATATGTTGAAATTAACATAACTATGCAGCCATTTATAATTTTCTTTATTTCTCCTTCTTGCTACCTTCTTTCTTCTCTCCTTGTCTGTCATCCTGCAGAAAATGAGGACTTTTTCTTAAGAACATTTTAAACTTTTAAAAATCTCTGTGTTTCATAGTCACAGAAAATCTCTGTCACTGAACTCGAGTCACCAAAAAGATGAGAAATGGCTTTCCCATTGGCTGAAACGTTTAGGTTAGATTAAATGTTTCAAGTATTGCACTACAAAAATGCCATCTTACTCTACCGTCATCCCAAGAGAAATAAATAAATAAATAAATAAATATCGAATGCAAGTACTGAGCTCCAACATCAGTACCATGCCATGCAAAGTTGTATGCTTTTTGGGAAAATGGTAAAATCCAGACTACATTGTCCAGATTTAACAGAATTGATTTACATTTGTAGTATGAGTATTTATGTGTTTTTCAGTCAGCCATAATTTAACTGTACAACTTTCATATGTAGTCCATGTACTTCTGCTTTCAAATAGCTGATTACAACAAAAATATACATTTGTAGGAAAGGGAGAAAAATAGTAAAGGAAAATTCTTTGACAGGATGAGTGAGCTAAGAATTCTTTGCTGAATATTGGTATTTTGTGAATCAAGAACATTTTCTCCTTTAATGTTTGAATTTATTCAGGGTAATCCTTCATTCTTCTCAGTCTCAGTCATAACACTTGTCAAGTAAACTTCCATGTGTAGATTACAGTGCCTATCATGCACTTATTTTTAGATGCAAACAATGGAAGATTGTCAGAAACCTGAAACCTACTTGAACCGTGGCATGTGTGACATCCTTTAAATAAGCTCACTTAACACTTGACAAAGTCAATGACCGGCTAGCTGCTAATGTTATGTCATGGGGTTATCCAGACCAATCACTGCCCATGACAGGGGCAGTAGGCCCTTGGGCCCCCGAAAATGGGAGGGGAAAGGAAAGAGAAGGGGAGAAAAAAAAAAGCAGCGGCAATGATCTAAGGAGGAAAACTTATTTTACTAACTATGATATAATACAATCTAATTGAAATTGAGACTAATATATCAAATAAAATAGGAGGGAGATAAAGTTTTCTGAGCAAACCTGAAAACCCAGATGCCACTGCCGACTGGCCAAAGCAAAAAAAAACAAACCAACCAGGAGGGCCATCCTGACCTCTGTGATGTACAGGGACAGGTACCCGGAAGTAGAGTATTAACACTTTAACTCCCAGTGCACTACATGAAGTTATGATGTGGAATACCGAAAACCAGAAATTACAAAACCATGACATGTTACGTTAGAAAAATAATGGGCAGGAATATGAGAAATATGAGATGAGACGAAAGGAATAAACTGTTTGGTTGTCTTGCCAGAAAGGATATTTCAAACTTCCTGTTTTTAAACAGAACAGCACTATAGCATGTAGAAGTTCCTGTAATGGATCATACGCAGAATTTTATTAAGCTAAGTTCCATATTTCCACTGGAAATCTTATCAGCTTACAATCAAACTTTCTTATTTAGGAAGCACAGAATATTATGGAATCTGAAATTTCACATTCACACTCCTGAGGCCATGAGGTACCTCACAAATATGTTTTCATATGTTATTTAAGCATAGTGTCTTAACAGACATGTGAAGAGTAATGACATCACGATATCCAAGTGCAACAACTATACAATGCAAAAAGGCTGGTTTTTTTTTGGTTTTGTGCACAGTGTTAAAGCACTTTGAGATATGTCTTACTTCTGTAGTTGCTCTTTCTAATAAAAAAATAATGTACTAAAACTTTCAGTTTTAGGGTGATCAAGTTTTTAATCTTAATAATATTTTAAATAAATAATGTTGTAAAATTCTGAATAGATGTAACTCAGAAAAAAATGTAGTAATTACATGAGCATATAAAGCTCTGCTATCATCCTCTTTTTATTTCTGTGCTACCTAGACCTATCCCTGCTCACCTCAGTATATCACTAAGTGAATCTCTTTTCTTTTAAAAGCTTTCCTAAAATGATCTCTTTGTAAAGTGCACTGTTGCTAATTTAGGTCAAAAAAAGACATTTTCATTTCACATTCCCATTTCACTTCTTTATTTGTTTTGTATTGATTTCCAATTAAAAGATTGAGACTTCTGGGAGTAAATGTAAAAAATGAATGATGATATAGTCTATGACCAATAGTCGTCACATTAGAAGAAATCAGAAAACCAGAGATTGAATAAAGCTGGCAATAATAATAATAATAATAATAGTAGTAATAATAATAATAATAAATAATAATAATCTTCCTCTCTACTCTTCCTCTTTCCTTACCTGTATTCATTTCAGACCAGAGTTATACTTCACTTGACTATTTTAATCATGCCAAACCTACACAAGCAGCACCCTGCAGTGAACACAGCCAGAATGATTTACAATTGTAAGAAATCACCCTATAGGCTTAAAATGGACAAAAAGCAATTTTAAGAGTTCTTTATGAGATACAGGCAAAATAGATTTTGTAACCTAAGAGAGACAGCAGACGCATCTGCCAATACTAAACCTGTCAAAGCAGCAATGGAATCTCTTGGGAAAGGAGGATTTTCTTCTTGTCCAGTATTAAAAACTATAATAAGATATATAATAATTAGATGAGCTTGGTAGGTGTTTTTGAATTTGATTTGCATGGTAATCCTCTGAGGTCAAAAACTTGAAGTGATAGAATTGTTGAATTCAGTCATATTATTTAAAGCAAATATTAAATAGAGAAATGATCTAGGAGATCTGTCAAAAAGGTAAAATTTTTGAAACAGGATAAACTGATTAAATGTTATTAGTTATTAGGCAGTTAAAGGTTGAGAGGACTATGGGTTAAGCATGAGGATATAAAGGTTTTAGGATTAATAAATGGTAACAAAATATTATGATAAACCCATTTATATTTGTCAGAAATTATAAAATTCTTTCTCTCAATAAAATTTCATTGGATTGCCTACTCCTTGTCCAAATGGATTAAAAAGTATTTATATACCACTGAACAATTGTTCTGTAAATGAACACTTTCATAAATGTTATTGGAGCTAGATTTTATAATAAATGCTTTAGTTGAAGTCATCACTTCTTGCTGTAGTTGGCCAAAGAATGACAGTTTAGTTTCATGACAATATTCTGTGTTTCAAATCTGATTTATATTTCATATTGAGCTGTTGTTTATAAAAGAGAATTACATTGAAATGAGCCATTTGAGACATTTTCAGGTAAGTTTTCTGAATCTTCTTTACATTGAAGCCCTGTCTTAGCGTTGAACCCTTAGCAAACTATTTGGAAACAAAGTAATGAACTAACTAAAACAAAAAGACAAGCAAGATTCCACAATTCAGTTTAATGAGGAAGAACATTTCAAGAAAAATAAAAATCTTGAGAATATTCTGAGCAGTTACAACTCTTTCTTCATTTAGACTTTATTTATGAAGCAGAAAAAAAAAGACAAAATATTATCAGAATCCATATATTGTTTTTCTCTTAATTTTCCTAATGTGCAAGGACTGTGTAACATCTGTTGAGGTGCTACAAATGCAACTAGCCACAATTATCTTTTTTTTTTTTTCACCCAAAAGGAAAAAAAAGTAGAACTTTAGGGCTTATTATTAATAATTAACAATATTAGTTCACCTTGGTTAGTAGCAGATAGAAGTATCTGTGAATCAGTGAAAATGTATTTTTTCATTATTACATTTTCATGCAATGCAAAATGTAAATGAGAAATAGTAAATATCTGCAGCTGCTAAAATAACATAAGTGATGGGAATGATCATGGCTGTCCAGCTACTGATTTACTGGCTAATAATGCTCAATATGAATCACTTCTACAAAGAGGTTTAACACTTTAAAATGTTTAACAAGTGCAAAGACATGGGATTGCTAATAAATTATGTTAATATTTTGATCGAGAAAGCAAAAATAAAATTTATGTGTATGTTACTATTATTATAGTTTGATAATATTTTGCAGAATTAAAAGATTTTCTGTTGAAAAAGCAAATAAGTTTTGTTCTCATTGCTATATGACTGATAAAGCCCATTTTCCTACAGTTTTACATTCTCTATTTTCTTCATGCTCTGCTGCAGCCAAATCTATGGCAAGATGTTATCCCTAGAATACTATATTTGTTCCCACGTTCCTTAGTCTTAGGTACAGAATACATGTAGAATTTTCAAGATTCTCAGCTGTTTGAGCAAGAAACTGTAGATCTGAGTCTGCTTTAAAACTCTGATTCTTCTGTCCGGCATATGTCTGTATAAAAGAAAATAGAGTAGGTTTTATTTCTCTTAATTTATTTCTCAGTATATTAATAATAATACCTTCATAATCTGCTTTAGTTTTGTTGTCACTTGAAAACATTTAGAGTGAGACTGAAGTCTCTAAATGTTCAAACCAGTTACATTAAGGCAGATACCTGCTATCTACTAAAGTCTCTACACTATCTGAGAAATCAGAATAAATTTTACACAGAATATACAGGAAACCAATGCATTTCTGGACTGGTATCTGGAGATCAAGGAGGATAATTTAGGACACTCCAGGTGATACTACATCCTTTGGAAATGTTTAAAGAAAACACTGAGTGTAGGATTGTACTGAGATGGTCAGGATGGTAAAAGAAGTAGCCACCTTTTACATGAGAAAGCAGTAGGAGTGCATGGTACACTGCCCAGGGACAGGCAATTAGCCAGCTGAGAGCTTATGGGTAAGGATCGGCAGGCAGACCAATGTGTGGGACAGTGTTATGGATGTCTACTATAGACCACCTGTTCAGTAAGAAAACATTGATGAGGCCTTCAGACAACAGGACATTCGCAGTCCCTGATTCTCACAAGGAACTTGAACCAGACCATATCTGCTGGAAGAACACATAATTGGGCACAAGCAATCTAAGGGGTTACAGAAATATGTTGATGACAACTTACGGACACGGGTGATCAAGGAGATGATGAGGGACATCATATGTACAAAGAAAACTTGGTCTCTGCTGTAAATGCTTGTGATGTAAAGGTTAGTGTCATCCATGGGTGCAGTGACCACGAGACGGTAAAACTCCGAATCCTGAGGGGAGAGAATAAAACAGAAAGATTACAGTCATTCACTTCAGGAGAGCAGATTTTGGCCTACTTTTAAAGAATCTCATGGAAGATAGTCCTGAGCAGAAGGGGAGTTCAGAAGAAATGATTGATTTTCAAGGACCATATCTTTCAAGCTGATGAATGATCCACCCCTGTGTTCAATAAGTTTATAAAAAGTGGCAGAAGACCTGTGGGGCTGAACAATATTCTCCTGGCAAAACACGATAAGAAAAGTTACAGAAGGTGGAAATATGGTTTGGGTTTAGAAAAGGAGATATCCTCCCTCGTCAAGCTGAGCCTTCTACAATGAAATTAGTAGTTTGGCATATCAGCAAGGAGCAGTGAATACTGTTTTATCTCAGTTTTAGCAAATTTAGTTCTTCACATAACATCCTAACTGACAAATGGATTAAATATGGACTAAACAACTAAATGAATGGAAAGAAGATTGAAAACAGCCAGAATAAAATAATTGGAAATGGCAACTTGAAAATTCACCTGGAGGCCGGTCACTGATGCTATCTGTCTCACTCCAATTTATGTATTTATGTATACCCGACCTGAGATTAAGAAACAATGGTTCAAACGCTGGTCCAACCAGTTTAATTACAAATCTTAAATCTTAAAGGATTTCTCAGCCCTTGACCAGGACTTTCCTGGACTTGTCCTCAGCAAGCTTAGAGACAAAGGTGGAAAAGAATAATCTCTTACACTGTCCTAACCAGGAGTCAATACTGAAGCCAATAGTGTTCAGTGGCTTCACCAATGATCTGGATGAAGGGATAGAATGCATCCTCAGAAAGTCTGCAACTGATACAAAACTCAGAAGAATGGTCAATACAATGGATGTTTGTATTGCTATTTGGAGGGACATTGACACGATGGAAATGAGATGACAGGAATCCAGTTAAGTGAACTGCAAAATCCTGCTGGTAAGGAGGAGTAACCATGTGTTCCAGGACAGGCTCAGGGCTGGCAGGCTAGAAAACAATTTTGTAGTGAAGGACTTGAACTTGTGCTAGAAATGTTCTTTTGTAGCAAAGAAGACTAATAGCAACATGGGTTGCATTAGTGAAATCTCCTGCAGGTTGAAGGAGATGATCTTCTCTACTCAGCACTGGTGAAATCACATTTGGAATCATGGACAGCCTGGAGTGAGACTATAGAAGTGCCAAGGAGATGATGAAGGGGTTGGAACATTTATTGTATCACAAGATTCAGAGAGATTTGGGGTTCTTTAGCCTGGAAAAGGCTTAGGGGTATCTTAACAATACATAGAAATAGGTAATTGATTTTTCTCAGTGGTAACCAGTGAAAAGACAACAAGCAATGGGCAGGGCAGTAACTGAAATACAATAATTAAATTAAAACATAAAATAATACATTTTTTTAGTACAAGGGTTCCAAATGCTGGAACATGTTGCTCAGTCAAGTTGTGGAGTCTCCATTCCCAGAGTTACTTATAACTAAACTGTAAAAGAGCAAAGACATGTTTTTGTTGACTCTGCTTTTGATACTCCTTATTATGATGCATACATACTTACATATACAGGAATAAATTTAGATAGATGACTATCTATACCTAGTTACCAAAAAAAAAAAAAAAAAAAAAAAAAAAAAAAAAAAAAAAGGATATCAGAAAATGTTTATACTGAAATTCAGAGTTTCATATTAGTTGAAGTAGATGTAGTATCATTTTTTTGTTTGTACTATAAAGTAGTATTGCACTCTTTTTGCTGAAAAAAGACTCATGTCTTTAATAAGATTACTTAGACTTGACTAATATTTCACATTATATAATATTTTATTTTGTATGATTAGTCCAACCAAACTTCTTTATTTGTTTATTAAATGATAGTGCTACTGGCTCAAAGATTTCATACATCACATCCTTATCTCTAAACTGGAGAATTATGGTTTTGAAACAAGATTTTGCATGTAGATTGGAGCAGTCCCAGGTAAGCATACGGACAGGGAGAAGAACTCACTGAGAACAGCCCTGCAGAGAAATGCTTGGGAGTTCTGGTGGACAAAAACCTTGACATAGTACTGCAATGTGCATTTGCTGGAAGGCCAACAGTATCCTGAGCTGCATCCAAAGAGACGCAGCCAGCAGGACAA
Source organism: Pavo muticus (assembly GCA_016647715.1). Lineage (NCBI taxonomy): Eukaryota > Metazoa > Chordata > Aves > Galliformes > Phasianidae > Pavo > Pavo muticus. The sequence goes on from JACDJE010000448.1 coordinate 134,809, forward strand.
GGGAGGTGATTATCCCTCTCTACTCTGCCTTCCTGAGGCCCCATTTGGAGTACTGAGTCCAGGTCTGGGACCTCCAACACAAGAAAGATGTGGAGCAATTGGAGTGGGTCTAGAGGAGTGCCACAAGGACAATCAGAGAGATGGAGCACCTCTCTTGTAAAGAAAGGTTGAGAGAGATGGGCTTGTTCAGCTTGAGAAGGCTCCAAGAAGACCTCGTTGTGACCCTTCAGTACTTGAAGGGAGCTTATAAACAGGAGGGAGACTGATTCTCACATGATCTGATAGTGATAGGAAAAGAAGGAATGACTTTAAACTATCAGAGGGAAGACTTAGTTTAGAAACTAGTAGGAAATTCTTTACTCATAAGGTGGTGAGGCATTGGAACAGGGAGCACAGAGAAGTTGTGGATTACCCGTCCCTCGAAGTGTTCAAGGCCAGGTTGGGTGGGGCTCTGGGCAGCCTCATCTAGTGGTTAGCAATCCTACTCATGCCAGTGATGGGAACTAGATGATTATTAAATTTCCTTCCAACCAAAGCCATTCTAAGATTCTAAGATGATTCTGTGAATTTCATTTTACTCATCAAGGCTAACAAAACCTTCAATAGAGAGGATCAAATGCTCTAGAAATGAAGATAATGTTTTCCACATTAAACGTCTGTAATAGTTTTAATGTCCACTTGGAGTAAGCTACTTTTACCACTGAATATAAAAAGTTTCTTTATATATCTAACCTAAAACAATACTGACTTTTTGTTGCCTACATTTAAATGTGATTTAATTCAGCATTTATGCTTAAAATGGTTTTGTAGCTCATTATTAACCGAAACTACGATTTAGAAATCAGATTTAGCACATAACAAGCAATTTCATACACAGAAAGAAAAAAGGAGAATCCATTTACCATATTAGCAAATAGAGCTTGGTTTTTACGTCTTCAAAGCTATTTTTTATTTTCTCTTAAATCTTCCAAATGTCTTAATAGAATTCAGAATTACATCAGTAATTACATAGTAGGTCTGTCCTCCAAACATTGAATAGTTTAAGCACCAATTTGAATATTTCCAGATTAAAATCTTGCCTTTTGCGAACACATTTGACAAATACAGAGAGGCTTTTGGCTTATTATTTTCTATCACATCTGTTTGCATGGCATCATGCCCGTTCACTAGCTCATCAAACCCTTGCCCAAGGGCAAAGCTGCCAGCCAAGCAAGCACTAGTTTATTTAAAATAAATAAATAAATAAATAAAATAAAAAATAATAAAAAATAAAAAATAAAAGGCGATCAAGAAGAAGGAGTAGACTAAAATAACAGTCTGGGAAATAAGGAAAATAGGAACTTTCATTGATAGCTCAAATTTAAAACAATTTTTGGTGACTTTGAACATGTAATTTGGTGTGGGAGAGATGTTTTCCTAGATTTACAACAAATCACGTATTGTGAAAGATACAGTATCATGGCCTGGGCATATATGTGCAAATAAGTAAGGAAATAAATTATTAACTTTGTTGACAAATTATTTGGAAAACACAAGGACGGTTATACTGGTAAGATCAGTAATCAAGCAGATGGTAATGTACGTATCTGTTGTACTTCACTTAGCCAGCATTTGAAACACTTTAATTACTTCACCTGTCCAACATTTTTGTCCCCTGTGTCATTCTTCATATATTATGTCAACAGACAAAGAAAAACTAGAATTATTGTCCATACAGTACAGATGGGAAAAGTGGGATAGAATGATACAGAGGTCATAAAACAAGACAGCAGAGATGCCTTGGACATAATAATACTTTGTTTCCAGTCATGGAATATAATATCAGAGGAAAAACAAAACAAACAAACAAAAACTGTTTAACAGAATAGAAATAAGTGGCATTTGTTATAGCAATAATAAATTGTACTTAATGTTTATTTTAGATTATAAAAAACACAGAACTATCACAAAACAAAATAAGCAAACAAACAAAAAACTAATCAAACAGGTGTTTATCAAGAACTTCCAATTAAGAAACTATTTTTGAAGGAACTGGGTGTAGATGCTAATAAAAATTAAAATAACTATTGCCTGGACAAAAGATAAAAATGGATAGAGAAAAATCACTCAAGATTTGACCATTTCTTTTAGTTGTACAATAACTCTACATACAGTGTGAGTAAGGAAGCAGAATTTTTCTGTAATTTCAGTTCTTACATCAGTTTTTTAGACCTTGTTATAAATGTTAGAAATGTTTTAAAGATTTTGTTTTTTTTTTGTATTAGAAAGAAAGAAAATGAGAAACTATATGCATATTTTCTGAACTCAACATTTATATGCCGATTTGTACTAGCAAAAAACTCTTCAAGGCACAAAACTCTAACAAGGTGATGAAACAAACTGAGAAACCAGTAGTAAAATGAGAAAATGAATTGTCTGTAACATTTTTGGCAATTTAGGGAACTCTTAGCCTAATCAAAATTAATTAAGAAATTAACTGAGTTTAATGAATAAATATTTCACTCCTTTTAAAATTTCAACTTCTTTTGTCTAATTTACATTGCTGTGGAAATACTGAAAAGGTAAGTGGAACGTTTCTGTCTTTTCTGGTAAAATCACTAGTCTTTTTCAACATGCTATTTATGTGCCTATGATGTTCTGCTCAGCTGCAGTTTTTGTGGATTCTTTGCCAGTTTGTAAAGTAATTCCACATTTATTGTAGCATGTGACAGATCAAGTGCTGGCTGGTAACCAGAATAGTTAATTTTCATACTTACTTTGGTGATTTTCTTCAGGAAAATATTTGCAAGTTTGTTTTGTAAGCAAATCTATAACTTTTTTTTTTTTTCCTGAATTAACAGTCAAGACAAAAATAATTTTCTGCAATGAACTGAAGTAAATCTGTAATCTATTAATGCATATGTTTAAACTGTATCCACTACAGCTTGTGTGGTATAAGAAGACCAATCCCAGAAAACAATGGTAAAGTTATGTTAAGAACTTTCAATTCAAAGTTTTGTCTACTATCTATTCTTGTAATATTAGAGCAAGTCTGTTATCTCTAGTAACACATTCAATATCACACTAAAATGAGAAGATTCATTCTAATTGGCAGGCAAATATGTACACATACTGTTACAGACTTGACTTTAACCCATTCAAATGTAACCTATACAATAAAATTTCTAGTAGGAACTCTATTCATCCTTGACAAGTCAATGTGAATATGTGGACATCTCAAGAAGATAATCATGCTGCCTAAAACAAAAATAGCTCTGAGATCTAACCCTAAAGCAAACAGCACACAAAGTGAAATGTCTTAATGTAATGGTTATGGATGGCTCACAAAATGAATGTGATCTCTGACCCGTGCTTCATAGACAACAAGTTTTAGTACAGAAAATTACACTGAAACCCAATATAGGAAATATTATTCAACACAACTAAACTTAGCAAGAACATTTAGATCCAGATTGTTACAACTTACCTCTGTTAGATAGGTGGCTTCATACTCAATATTGTCAATATAGATACATAATCAATACCATCATCAACCTTGAAAGCAATCCATCTAATCATAATATGTTATGGGTCGACTGTCTGTTTCTTTAGGCTTTGATATCTAGATTCACTACAAGTATTTTCATTTAGTCTAATGAGAATTTAAATACCCCTAGTGCATATACAGACTTCTTCATGAAAGTTGCCTTAAGTAAGAATGAAGCAAATTTGTTAAATGTATTAAATCCATAGGCTGGCTAATCTTACTGCATCAGAAACTGATATAGCACATTTTCAATATATAAAATATGATGGCTTAGATTTAACTGGACTAAGAAGCGATGTTAAACATTGTCATATAGAACAAGATCTAGATCCAGATAGGGAGCTAAATGCCCATCCTCTGTTTAAGTCCCAGAGAACCTGGATGAGTTATCTTTTATTAACTGTATAAATTCCATCAGCTCAGCTGAAACTTTCTTGTATGACTGATTCTATTTTCATTTATTTTTTCTTTCTCTTTTTATTTCAGACTATGTTTCTGAAACATTTGGAAAGCAAGAAGAATATCAACTCAAACTTTACTGTGATCCAGATTTAGATGAAGAGTCACTCAACAAAATTTGCCAGAAAATTCAATTATGGTCAAACTACAAGTAAATCCACCCCACTGTGCAAGAATATAGCATTTAGGATGTTTATTTTATGAAGCAGTTGACTAGACGTAACAGATGCCTACAAAACAAGAAATGTAAAGAGTTCAAAACCATAGCTTATGCCTTTCAGGATATTACACCAACCACTCATATGTGTAATATTCTGGATAAACCTCTGTCTGCTTTAAATTGAACTAATAGGCAATTAAGAAAACAAGATGTATTGATCTGGAAGATAAGTTGTCAAGGGCAAACAGATTCAGTTTTCTTGACACCTCTAGCTGGGAGATCTGTAGCTCCGTAATATTTTCCCAAGTTATGTGTTTTATATGAAGTTAGATGAAAAACTCAGGCAGCAGCAATTAGAACTCCACAGCTCTGTCTGAAAAGATTCCAAACTCTAATCATCTAATGGTATGATTATATTTTTCCTCGTTAGTATCAAAATAAAAGATACTGTTGTTTATTAATCCAATCTTGGGAACAAATAATGAATGTAGGAGGAAGTCTGATCAAACTACAAAAAAGAAAGGCTATAAAGTGATACAGCCAACTAATAGGAGGAAATAGAATTCTATTTTGCCTCCTTTGAAAGTAACACCTCCTATTTTACAATGTTGGCCCACAGTATCAGAGGCAGATGTTGGAGGTATGGCAGTAGAGATTGAACCTTCTTGCCAGTATGCTATTAAATTTTGTTGCTGTGTGGCAGATGGCACCAGAGGGGCAGTCTGACAAAATGGTGTCATGGAAACATGCATGAAGGAAAGGTGTGCAACTAAATTCCTCCATGCTGGAAAAAATTGCACCCATTGACATTAATTGACACTTCCTGAATATTTATGGAGACCAAACAGTGGATGCTAGTGCAGTGAGGTGATGGATGGTACATTTCAAGACTACTGGCAATGATGTGAAAGAGAAGTCACATTCCAGACGGCTATACGCAGCTGTCACTCCATGAAAAGAGCTTCTCAATCATGTCATCAGTGCAAATCTGTAGATTATAACCACAGAATGGTGTACAGAGATGAATACTGGCTTTAATGGAAAATGGGAAATGATGGTGATAACATTGGAATATTGTGAAGTTTGCTCCGGGTGGGTTCCACAAATGCTCACACAAGAGCAGAAAGAACACCATATGCAAATTTGTCAGGACCTGTTGAACCAACATGAGGCTGAATACCAGTGTTGAGATATGATATCAACACTACAAGGCGGAATCAAAACAGCAGTCCATAGAGTGGCAACATGAATTTCCCGTCAAATTAAAAGTTCAAAATGCAGCTTGCAGCAAGTAAAGTTATATGCACTGTCTTTTGGGATAGGGAAAGGGTGATACTTCTGGATTTCCTGGAAACTACACAAACTATCAACTCTGACCACTATATCATGACACTGACTAAGATGAGGGCTCAAACTTCCAGAGCCAGGCCAGAGAAGACAACAAACTTTCTCTTACAACACTTTAATGCCAGGCCCCATAGCAGTTGGAAGACTGTGGAACATACTGCCAATATTGGCTGGTCTGCCATAGAATCATAGAATCCTTAGAGTTGGAAGGGACCTTTAAAGGTCATATAGTCCAACTTCCCTGCAATGAAGAGAGACATGCACAGCTCCATCAAGTTGTGCAGGGCTAGACCCAGCCTCACCTTGAAAGTCTCCAGGGCATGCTTCCACTCCCACCATATAGTCCAGATTTGGTGCCTTCATAGAATCATAGAATCACCAACGTTGGCATCAAGGTTGGAAAAGATCTCTAAGATCATCCAGTCCAGCCATCCATCCACCTATCACCAATATTACCCACTAAACCATGTCCCTCAGTACAACATCTAAACGTTTCTTGAACACCTCCAGGGACAGTGATTCCACCACCTCCCTGGGCAGCCCATTCCAGCACCTGAACACTCTCTCAGAGAAGTATTTCCTAATGTCCAACCTGAATCACCCTGGCACAACTGGAGGGCGTTGCCTCTAGTCCTATTGCTAGACATGAGAGAAGAGTCTGACTCCCACCTCACCACAGCAACCCTTCAAGTAGTTGTAGAGAGCAATGACATCTGACTTCCATCTGTTCAGGCCAGTGAGAGATGAACTGCATGGGCAACATTTTCCTAGCAACAATGACATCATAACAGCTGTAAAACAGTGGATCTTCTCCGTTGGTGCAGAATTTTACAAGCACAGCATGCATGCTCTTGTTCATCATTGTCAAAAATTTGTTGCTAATGGTGGTGACAATGTTGAAAAATTATGTTTTGTAGCTGAGAATTTGCTCTATCAAATAGTGTTATTGTGCTTTTTGCATTTGTTGCAGTTTCCATGGAAATAAATAGGGGATATTACTTTCAGAGCAACCTGTGTATATTAAATGGCAAGCCTTTGAGGGCAAATCCCTCTGATTCACTTTGTAGATGAAATGCCAGAGGCAGACAGTAGAAGCAGGTGCACAATGCTTTACTATGTGCCTGAATACACGGAACAGATTTTCTGGCAACACTTAAGATGTATTCTTAATTTCCCTTTATTTGTTTATGTGAAAATGTAGAACATATTAAAATGTAGCTCAAGGAGTTATTTTAAGGAATAAGTAGAACAGTGATATGTAGAAAAGACCCGTGCCTTTTTTTTTCAGATATCAAATTGGACTTCTGCAGACGCTTGTAACTTTATGTGAAGTTATTAACATGGAAATATGACAAAACAATAGCTTTTAGCATCAAGTTCCTAGAATACATCTGTGTGCTGGTGTTTCATTAATTTTTCTATCAACATAAGTATTCCACAAATAATCTGTTTCTAGTCCTTGCCTTCAGCTCATGCAAACACGCTGTCCTTTCCTCTTCAAAATGGTATTACATGTGACATTAAAAAGTTTCAAAAGGAAAAGTAATAAACTGTAATTACAGGTGAGCAATATTGATAATAGCAAAGCTTAATCCAGGATACATGAAGAAAAAATCTTTTAAGATTACAAAAACTTAAAGTTTTCCAGCTGCTAAAAAAGGCAGGTATGTCAATGACATTTTAAAGTGTTTTAGAATCCTCAGGGAATTTTACAGAACCCTCTTCAATCTTATACTGTAAAACAGAATATAATTAATAAAATAACAAACAATGTACACATATACGCACACATCATGAATAATAATGTTCATTTTGATAGTCTTACTTATACTAAAAGTGTTTACTTGTGTGGAGTCATTATTTTTAGCGGTATTTACAGAAATAAACATTATAAGATTGAGCTCTGTACTTGGGATAGAATGCATTGTTCACAAATTGTCTCATAGAACACCAATCTCCTTCAAGAAAAGAAAAGAAAAGTATATTCCATCATGATGATATTAAGGGAAGTCTGTCTAGCAACACAACCTGTACATGATATTAGAGTTCTTGATTCATTCATTCTTTTTTTTTTTTTTTTTTTTTGAAACTAATTTACATCCCTACATTTACATCGATATCCTTTGGGATCCTTAAAATATCCCCTTCTGAGGTAATCAATACCAAGTATACATGGAGCCCCTGGGCCAGTCACAATAGGGTGCTTTTGCCAGTCTTTACCAGTGAGGCTTATTTCGGCCTCCAAACATTGTCAACCCTTGGGAACCCCCAGTCACCCCATGAATGTAAATTGATTCTGTCCCTTGGTGACTCAAGGGCATTAGAGTGCACTATTCGCCAGTGTCCACCAGGGCCTTATATTTCTGTGGTTTTGATGTGCCAGGCCATCTAATCCACACAGTCCAATACACTCTGTTATCCCTTTCCCCCCCCCGGCTGGAGGCAGGGCCCCTCTATTTGTTACCTCGGTTGTCCGCAGCAACTGGAGCAATCACCTTTTTGGAGTTCACCTTGGTGGTTGCTGTCTTGTAATTCTTTTATCCGTGCCTGAAGCGCAGGAGTGGGTTTTTTATGCCACTTCTTCATATCTTCTCCATGGTCACGTAGGTAACGCCACAAGGCCATACACGACATAGTCTTATTGTTGACACTTGCTCGAGCAGGAGGACATCTTCTTTTGATAGCTGAGACATTGGATGCAGGTGGGGAGGAAACCAAGTTGATCAGCCCCTCCAGTGGGCTGTTTTGGGAATCCTGGTCCCCATCAGATCTATCTGATACCACCATGGATCCATCAGCATTACGCACGGTAGACAGTTCGTCTTTTATATCTTCTTGATTGCTCTCTATTTTGTCCAGTTTTTCAGCTACCTTCGTAAAGGCTGAAACACAAGCTCATAGAGGGGTTAAATGTAACTCAAAGTCTTGAAGTTTATTAATCAGTTCATTTATAAGGGGTCTTCTTTCCCTTCTGCCATACACTGCTGCTAATGTACTGGCATACCTTTCTGGTGCAGTCTTTGTGAATGTACGCCACATATTTGGTGTACACCTGACTCTCTCAGGATCATGCTCTTGGTCTGGCTCGTCAGGAATGAAATCGGGGCTATGTAACGTTTCCACCACAGCATATTCTCTCAAATAACAGATGCTTTTTTCCATATCAGTCCATTTCTTTTTCTCAGGCATCACATCATCTTTGAAGGGGTATCTTTCTTTTACGGCTAGCAGCATCCGCTTCCAGAGGGTGAAGGACCCATTCTGGCATGTACTGATACCTCTGTCAATGGCTGAGTCCCTAGCAATGCCACCCAGTTGGCGAGCTTCTCTACTATGTAGCCACACACTGTTGGCCCCATTGTTCCAACATCGAGGTAACCAGGTGACCATAGGCTCATTTGGGTGGCGTGAAAAGTCTTTTCTCAGACTTCAAATTTCATTCATTTTCAGAGATCGATCAACAATGGTAACGATGTCTTGCTCACCTCCTATTCTTTCAGGAATTCTTGTTGCTCTCCTAGGCATTGGTGACTGCAGTCTTATTGAGGGCCCCTCCCCTGGACTCAGGGGTGCTTCCCATGGATCTAGGAGCCACTCCTCTGGACCTCTTTCCTCCTCTCTTACAGTGACTGCTTCCTCTACTTTCTCCTCTTCCTCTTTCTTCTGTTCTAACTGAGTCGAGATCCGTTTTGTTTTCCGTCCTCTTACAGGGGCAACTGACATCGATTCTGGTGCCTCCTGTGGTTGATCAGGTTGGTCAGTTCCAATGCTCTCACCCTCCAGTTCATCTCGGAGTCTGTCTTGTTCGATTATGAGGATATTTAGCTCAGATTCAAGCATGGCTTGATGAGACTGAATTCTGTTTAGTTCAATTTGGAGACTGAATTTTGCGTGCTGGAGGGCATCTTGCTCAGTTTGGAGTACATCCCGTTTGGACTTAAGGATATCCTTCTTGGACCGGAGGGCATCTCGCTCAGACTGGAAGGTGTCCCGTTGAGATTGGAGACTGTCGAGCTTGGATTGAAGGGAATCTCGCTTGGAGAGAGAGGATTGGAGGTCTTTTTTCTTGACTTGGAGGCTCTCTCGCTCATTTTGTACTGTCTCTCTGAGACTCTCGGCTCTCAGACACTCTCTCTCAATTTCAAAAACTCTCTCCCTCTCTGGGATAGTACTGAATAAGGCCCGATAAGCATTAGCCAGGCCCCAAATCATTTGTGCCTCCTCAGATCTGCCTGAGCCACAACATTCATGTCTCAAATATCTGTTTAGGCTCTCAGGGTATTAAAGGTGTTCAGGAGTAAAGTTCCATGACACCGAAGATGTAAAAAAATCTAAAGTCTCTCCCAAGACTCTCCACACTCCCTGCCACTCAGTATTCTCTGGTTTTGGAGAAGGCTTCTTCAAAATATGATAAATACAAATACTGAGTGAAATGATGAGTAGTACATTCAGGGAGACTAACAACGTGATCAGATGAGCATTCAAAAACTGCATAAAGGATTCAAAGGAGAGACTGGGAGCCTGCTTAAAAATCACAAGTTCTGTAAAATTAGCAGCTCCCTCTGCAAACAGGTTTAAAAGAGAAAGAGGAATCATTTTTTTTCCTCTTTACAGAAGTAAGATAGCAGTGCTCAAAGTTTACAAATATCCCAGAATATTGGCAGTCCGCCTGGACTTTCAAGGTCAAGTTTTCAGTTAGCACCTTTGAGAAAGATAAACTTTCCCAAAGAAGCTCTCCGAAAGCAGAGAGAGAGATTCATTCTAAAAAGCTAAAAAGCAGCTTTTGCCCGCATTCTCCACCAAGAATGTCGATGGTTTACGGGCTGGTTCGGCCCGGTTCCGTGACTAGCGGGGCAGAGGGATTTTGCAAAATCCACGCCTCCAGAAAAGGGAAACAGGGGACCCCAAAATAATTACAAACAGTGGCAACAATCTGAGGAGAAACAAACTAATTTACTAAATATGGTATCGGAATGCAAGATAACACGCTATAATACAATATAATTAGAATTGAAGCTAATAAATCAAATATAATGAGAGAGAGAGAGAGATTGTCCAAAAGCTGGGTAGGCCTCACCATAACACTGGTGAGATGCGCAGTCCGGTCAATCAGCAAGACCATGACTTTATCTGGTAGTCAAAAGGATATTCTAATAGTGTCTACTTAGCAAGGCTGTTATGAAGCTGTAGATTTGCCCTCTGTGGCAAGGAGCCAGTGGCTTCCTCATGATGGACATAGCTGGTTCTGGCCAGGCAGCTCCAACAGACACACCTCAGGAAACACAGCTGAGCCCATCAGCCAAGCTTGTGGCACCTTCTGGAAAACATATTTAAGCATGATCAGAAACCATTAGAAGGAGAGAGTGAGAGAGAATAGCAAACAGTAAAGGGAACTCCGAGACCAGACAAGAAGGACAAAAGGAGGTGCTCAGATGTCAGGAGTAGAGATTCCGCTGCAACCCATGGGAAACACAACATCAGAACAGATATCCACTCTAGACTCTGGAGGATCCCATACTGTAATAGATGGATATTCCATGGAACAGCTGAATATTTCCTAAAGAAGTTGTGAAAAAAACACACAAAACACACAGAAGCAGACTTTTTTTTCTTTTCCCTTTGCTTCTAAAAAACTATAGACTGTGGGGACAGACCATACTTGAGCAGGGGAAAAATGGTACAGTGAAAAGTGTTAAAGAGAAAGAACTGCTAGCAAGTGTAACCACCCCCATCCTCTGTGCATAACTTGTATCTCTGCAGTAACAGAAAAGACAGTCTGAACTGTCTCACTGAACATTAGAAACATTCTGGCACATCAGCAAACAAGGGTGCTGAAGCCTTCATCTTTCAAACAAATTCAGAAACCAACTGGGGCCACTATGGTCGCTGCTGCTGCCTCAGGTCCATCTCAGCAACTTTCTTAAAATATCTGCAGAAGGTAAAAGAAATGGAATATCTGGTCATCATGACTAGAAACTGAGAGAACTGCTGTAACATTATTGAACATGATAATGTTAAAATTATGTCATGTAATTCCTTTTTTAAATATTAATATATTCAATTTTTTAAAGTTAATTTTCAAGGTTGAAGTACTACAGTAACAGACCATATACTCAGTACAATTTATTCTGAAGTTCACAAACACACACAGCATACAAATCCAATAGTTTACTGTTGGTCTACTTAAAGTATCTACACTCCATTTACAATGATATCATTGTCTGTAGTCAAAAGGGCACATTGTGAAATTTCTCAAAAAAACAAATTTCTTACTCTTTCTTCTCTTATCCACAGACTCCATGGTGCATTCAAGTTTTTTTCTGCATGATGTATTTCAGAATTACTTTATTTTCGTTTACCCTAAAACTAGTTTCACTCATCTCCCAAGGTTGTGTTCCTTTAGTGATCAATAATTAATCATTAGTGATTTGTGTTTTTAGCTTGGGACTTGGCTGTTGTCCTGTCCTTTCACTTTCAATGCCTCTGCTGTCATCCTGTGCATGCTCTTTTGATAGCCCATGTTACACTCCTATATTTCTTCAGTAACCTTTAACCCATGGTCTTATTAGCACAACCCAGTTATTCATGCGTACACGTCCAAGGTCACTGAAAGTCTCACAAAAACAGACAAATCATTAGAAGATGAATGCATTTAAATCTTCACAAAAACAGATGTACTAGCCCTGTAAACACTTAAAATCACTCATCTACTAACCACAGTCACAACACTGGCATGCTATTAATGTTGATCTGCAATGTTAGCTACTGAATCTGAAGCCTTTGCACACAGTGGAAAGCCTAGCATTTGGTTTCAGACGTTGTAAGATTAACACAAACTTTTTCAGGATTTTTTTAATGCAGAATTAGGAAGCTGGGAGCTCACAGACTTGCAGCTGCTAAAGAGCAGGAAGATACATTTTCATAGTACTTAGAAAAAGAAGCACTCAGGCATTTTGCATCTTTTTCATTTAAGAGATATCTAAAAATTTTAAGTTTTATTACTGCTAACTACAAATCAATTCAAATTCTCAAAACCTTTACTGAACTATTTGACTTTTCCCTAATGAGTAATTTACAAGGCAAATTTGGATAACAAATCGTTTCAAATACGTCAGTTTAATCTATGTTAAGTATTCATAATTTTTGTTGTCCATATTTTTAAACTCCTGTCCTCATTTAATTTTGTGACCTTTTATGTACTCAGCACCTGAGTACTAATTTATTTTCTGAATAAATTTCTGAATGCTTTGCTGAAACATACATACAATTATTTATGTCCCCCATTTTTTCTTGGAGTTTTGTACAGATTTCAGTACTATTTCTATAGCATAAAGGAAAATTTATAAAAAGAATCTGTAAGGTTTTTGGTGGTTTTTGTTGTTGTTATTTTTTTGTTTTGGTTTGTTATTTGCTTGTTTGCTTTCTAAATAGCATAGAAATTCAGAAATCAAGGTTGTTCTAGTATTTTTTCCTACTTTTAAGTCACTGCTTGAAAATACTACTTTGTATGAAACAGTTATGGTAAATTCAAATATATAATCATCACATAATTAAGCAGACATTTAGGAAAAAAACAAAAACAAACCAATAACACAGAGTACATCAATAGGAGTTGCTGAATCTGGTGTCTGAGTAGAGGCAAGGCTTCTACAGCTCCTAGTTCCCAACTCCCTGTAGCACAGAGAATCATAGAATCATAGAATGGCTTGGGTTGGAAGGGAGCTCAAAGATCATCAGCTTTCAAACCTCCTGCCACAGGCAGAGTTGCCAGTCACTAGATCAAATACTAGACCAGATTGCTCAGGGCCATATCCAACCTGGCTTTAAACACCTCCAGGGACAGGGCATCTACAACCTCCCTGGGCAACCTGTTCCAGCACCTGACCACTCTCTGAGTAACAATCTAATTTAATGTAAAAGGTTGATTTCCCTCCTGCTTATAAGCTCCCTTTAAGTACTGGAAGGTCGCAATGAGGTCTCCCCACAGCCTTCTCTTTTCCAGCTGAACAAGCCCAGTTCCTTCAGGCTATCTTCATACAGGAGAGGTGCTCCAGCCCTTGGATCATCTTTGTGGCCCACCTCTAAACCCTCTCCAAAAGCTCCACAACTTTCCTGTGTTGGAAGCACTTGGACGCAGTACTCCAGTTGAGGCTCACCCTGCTGGCCACCCCTCTTCTGATGGAACGCAGGATACCATTGGTCTTCTAGGCTGCAAGCACACACTACTGGCTCATGTTAAGTTTTTCATCAGCCAGGAACCTGAAGTCCTCCTCAGCAGGGCTATTCTCAAGGAGTTCTTCTCTCAGCTTGTATACATATCTGGGATTACCTTAATCCAGGTGCAAAACCTTGTACTTTACTTTGTTGAACCTCATTATGTTCACAAGAACCCACCTTTTGAGTTTATCAAGGTCTCTCTGGATGGCATCCCTTCCTACCACTGTATCAACCATACCACTCAGCTTGGTGTCATCTGCATACTTGCTGAGGTTACACTCAATCCCATCATCAATGTCACTGATAAAGATGCTAAAGAGTACTGTACCCAAGATAGACCCCTTGGGGACATTGCTCGTTACTAGCCTCCACTGGGGACTTTGCCTGATAGCCATGTCTTTTCAAATATGATGGAGAGGAGCTCAGCAAGCACACCAGCCAGCTCCTTTAGGACCCTGGGATGCGTGTCATCTGGCCCCATGGACTTGTACACATTCAGTCCCTTGAGCAGGTCTTGGACTTGCTCTGCCCTTAAAGCGGGTGGGAACTTGGGGAGAAAACTCCCCAAGACATTCAGGTTCAGGGATGTGAGGTTCAGAGATGTGAGAATCCTGGCTTCCAGTGAAGGCAAATAGCTCACTGAGTATCACAGCCGCTTTAGGTTATCAAAATATTCTTTGAATAGCCTTTCAAGAGATGAAGCACATGACACGATTATATTAGGAGAGATTCTCCAAAAGTAACTCCTCCTATTTTATTATGTAGAACCATGATATCAGAGGTGGATGTTGATGGTATGGCAGTAGAAGTTGAATCTTCCCAACCAATATTACATTACATTTTGTTGCCATGTGGCAGATGGTAGCAGAACGGCAGTCTGACAAAATGATGTCTAACATAGAAGTACATATGAGGTATGTATCATGGTTTTATGATTTTTGGTTATCAGTATTCCACATCATAACATCATGTAGTGCACTGGGAGTTAAAGTGTTCTGGGTACCTGTGCCCAAAGAGAAGAAGAACTACATTCCCCAGAAGACTGTTTGCTGTGCTGTTATCATTTCTGCTCAGGGGGAACAGATATAAGGCCTTGGTAGGTTATCTGACCGGCTCTTCTTCACCAGCCTCTCTCCCTGCTGCTCAACCGGACTGCACATCTCACCAGCGTTATGGTGAGGCCTACCCAGCTTTTGGACAATCTCTCTCTCTCTCTCATTGTATTTGATTTATTAGCTTCAATTCTGATTATATTGTATTACAGTGTGTTATCTTGCATTCCGATACCATATTTAGTAAATTAGTTTGTTTCTCCTCAGATTGTTGCCACTGTTTTTAATTATTTTAGGGTCCCCTGTTTCCCTTTTCCAGAGGTGTGGATTTTGCAAAATCCCTCCGCCCTGCTAGTCACAGAACTGGGCCAAACTAGCCTGTAAACAGTTGACAGTATGTCACTGAATTTGAAGTAACACAGAATCATGGAATCATTAAGGTTGGAAAAGACCTCCAAGATCATCTAATGCAACTATTCCCCTACCACCAATATTGCCCACTAGATCATGTCCCTCAGTACAGCATCTACATGTTTCTTGAAAACCACCAGGAACAGTGACTTTACCATCTCCCTGGGCAGCCTGTTCCAGTGCCTCACCACTCTTTCAGATAATTTTTCTTAATATCCAACCTGAACCTCCCATGGTGCAACTTAGGGCTGTTCCTTCTAGTCCTATCACTATTTACGTGAAATAAGAGGCTGATCCATACCTCGCCACATCCTCAATTCAGATAGTTGTAGAGGGCAATAACGTCTCCCCTGAGCCTACTCCATACTAAACAATCCCTGTTCCCTCATTTACTTCTCATAAAACCTGTGCTCCAGTTCCTTCTTCAGCTTTGCTGCCCTTCTCTGCACACTCTCGAGGGTCTCTATGCTATTCTTGTAGTGAGGGGCTCAAAATTGAACACAGTACTCAGGATGCAGACTCAACAAGCTGAGTACAGGGGGACGATCACTTACCTGGTCTTGCTGGCTATGCTATTTCTGATTCAAGACAGGATGTCACTGGCCTTGTTGACCACCTGGGCATACTTCTGGCTCATGTTCAGCCAAGCATTGACCAACATCCTCGGATCATTTTCCTCTGCACAGTCTTCTAGACACTCTACCCTAAGCCTGTTGCATTGCAAGGGATTGTTGTGACCAAAGTGCAGGACCCAGCACTTGGTCTTATTGAACTTCATTCCATTGGCTTCAGCCCAGTGATCCAGTCTGTCCAGAACCCTCTGTAGGGCCTTCCTAACCCTAGGCAGATTGACTTCCTCCCAGTTTGGTGTCATTTGCAACCTTTCTTCTTTTTTTTTTTTTATGTGATTTTCCACAATAGTGATTATTTGAAAATTAATCTATTTCATCTCTGTTTCAGACAAGTTTGTGGACATATAAATTTTTTATATCTTTTATAAACTATCCATATATAAAAAGTTTTACATCTATCTAGCCAAAATGAAATGGTGAAATAAACTATTTTTTTTTATAATCCTCTTAGACCTTTCTCAAAATAAAACTCCAACATATTTCTTTTCTTTTTTTCCTTTTTTTCTTTTTTTCTTTTTTTCTTATATCTTTTTTAGATTTTTCTTTTTTTTTTTTTCTTAGCACATAATTTGATACAAGTTAATCTTGAAAGTCACCCTACCCCAGTCTTCCTGTTAGTAAATTGCACATAATGCTTTCACAGTAGGAGAAACAACTTATAATAATAATAAGCAACATCAACCTTCCATTTTCTGAAATAACCTATTTTCCATCTCTAAAATTAGTTAGATTTTGCTTTTCTTTGACTCAGATAATTTCCAAGTATCAGTAATCTTTTCTGAAAGTAGTAGAGATAGAGAGATCAGTCATCTACTACCTGCTGATAAAAGAACTTAAGCTTTCAGTGATGATTGTTCTAGCCAGTGTATGCTAGGAAGGACAAATTTTAATCTAGGAAAATACTTCATTTTTTTGCAATTTTCTGATGAAGCTGTTTCTCAGTTTTGGAAGCAGATTATAAGAAATTATTAATTTGTTGATCTTCAGATATTTAGGTAAATTTAAAAGCCAGTGATAGACTATGAGGACCAATCTGTGCATGCAAATGCAACTGTTATGGTTTCCTTGGGTTTTAAGTATGAACATCATTATAGTTCTTTTAAGATGTGCCTCTAAAAGCAGCGAATTCCTAAGACATCTCCAAAGAAATGGTTTGGGAATAAAAGTTTATCTTCAAGAGATTTCCTTGAATACACATGGATATGTAATTAGTCATAAGCAAAATTAATATCATCGGGACAAACAAACAAACAAACGAACCCACAGCAGAACAAACGTTCTTTTTTTCTTTTACTTCTGAAAAACAAGTAAAATATTAATTAATTTTCTTGTTTCATCGAGGCTTGATTCACTTGTTAGAACCCTAAGATTATCAAGTAGAAACAATACTAAATGAAGAGGTAAATACCGTCACTGTATCAATCCCATATATCTATCTAAACAGGTTTGTGTTCTGTGTAACCCATTTTTTTGTGAGCCAAATTCATCCAAAAATTATTGGTCTAACTCCTCACACCCTTGGTGTGTATAAGCACCACGTGTTTGACATTTACAGGGCATTCTGGATTTATTCAATTTATACAGATTGTTGGCATCAACAGCACATCTGACTTACAAAAAAAACCAACGTACTAGATATACTTCTAGTATATTGTGCCAGTGATTTGTGTACTATAACGTTTGACATTTCTGGTTGTCCTGTGGCCTTTTCAAAACTGGAAATTCTGAACAACATGTCAGAACTCTTCAAGCTCCAATTGAACAACATATATTTGTAGAAGAGAAAAGAAATATCTTGGCAAATATGGACGTACAGTAGACTGAGTCTTATTTTCTGCAGTCTTATAGTCTGGAAAAAGATGAAGCAGCAGGACTTTGAGTGTGAATCAGCTTCAGAAGCGTTACCCAGGAAACTCTTCTAGTCATAATTTGTAGTTGTTCCATTCTGTTTTTTTCTATTTGGATAGACATATTTCACCGCTTATCTCCACAACACAATCCCAGGACAATAACAAGAATTTTATTTTATTTTATTTTTTTTCCCCAGAACATATTTAAGAAAGACTTTTAAGAGTTGAAGTTCAAAACAGTTTTGTTACAAGTACAACTGTAATTGGGGTCATATTTATTACATTTTAAAGGATTATTGTGTCATTATTTTGCATTTTTATTATTCCAAAATATATTATCTTCTTAATTTCAATATCTCCAAAGTTTAGGAGTACGTGGAAGGAAGCTGTCTGCTTTTCTGAGGGCATCTGGTCAAAAGAAACTAGAACTTGCAGAGACAAACCTGACCAACACAGTAAGGGAAGCCATGGTAGGAACAGACCTGGTCAGTGGTACTAGGTGATAAGGAAAGTTTATTTTTTTCAGTTGAGAAGTCAAGGAAAGAGAAAGAGACAAATACACAACATAAAAGTTAACTTTATCAAATATAGCAACCAGAAACAAAATTGGTTAGTGTCATTAATTGACAGGCTATCAAGGAACCTCAGGCAGTGTTCATGGCAAGAGGGAGCTGGGAGGAATAGAGTTGCAAAAAGGTACAAAAGGGACTGATAGTATATAAAATGAGGCTGGTCAGTACATTTTTCTGGTTGATCCTCGCATCTGATCACTGCAACCTGTCCTATCTTCCTACTGAACCCTTTCTTAATTATCTCTGTAACTGCACTCTATCTTGTGTGTTTGTTTGCTGCAGGGAGTAAGTGGCTAATACTGGTCAGATCTGTGTTTATGTGTGGACTGTGCCAGCTACTGGATCCAAACTGAAGTGTTGATGCCCCTGGCCTATAGTGTCAGCTACTGGGAGCCAGTGGGGTCTTGATGTGAGCTACTGGACTGGGGTCTTAGACAGCATTCCCTGGGGTGGTAGCAGTGTGTGTCCCAAAAACAACTACTCGAAGGGCCAAGGTGAGAGAGATAAGTGAATCTACTGTTAGTCCAATCCATATTTTAACAGTATAATAATGCAAATTATTACTCCAATTACAGTAACATATAATCACGTTCTAGAGTAATGTGGCAAAGTTCACTTGCATGGATAAAACTGCTATGCAGAAAAAGTTTCCTGGATTTTATTACTTTTCGGTTGCATTATGATCTCCTTTACAATGTACCCTTTGGTCCTAAGTGCCATGGGGCAAGGTCCACACAAAGGAACGGATCAGGTAAATGATGTCTTGACTATATCTGCATGGTTTTAGCTGACTAAAGTAATCCAAAATGAACTGGAAATACAAAAAAAGTTTCAGACAAATCTTGTTATACACTTTCTCGTAACTTCGTACTTTTTTCATGCATTTGGAGCAGGAAACCTAAGGGTACTAAAACCAAAGTGACATCTGCTAAAGAAAAGTGATTGACTCAAATTATGTGATTAGTGAGGCCATAAGTGAACATTAGTGAATTCCATTAGTGGATTAGGCCAGCAGTCTAATTAGAAAGTAGTAAATATTTAAAATTTCACCCCAGGAACAGGAGTGCCTCCTCACTTGTATCTGACGCAGTGTCAAAGACAGTTCCCTTGTACCAACGGCCAGGCCACCAGGAAGTATTTACAAAAGGTGGATTGGTTGGTGTAAATGCCCTGTGCCTCTGAGTCCGTAGAGCTTATCTAAACCAGACTGGAGGGCCTAGGCCTTGATCTGCAATGTCTTGCACGTGAGTGAAGGCAACATCCACTACCAATACAAGCTGAGGGATTAAAGGATTGAGTGAAGCCCTATCAAAAAAGACCTGAGGGTACTAGTGGATGGGAAGCTGGATATGAGCCTACAGTGTGCCCTCAGAACCCAGAAAGCCAACTGTATCCTGGTCTGTATCAAAAGAAGCATGGCCAGCAGGTCAAGGAGGGTGATCCTGCCCCTCTACTCTGCACTGGTGAGGCCTCACCGGGAGTACTGCATCCAGGTGTGGAGTCCTCAGTACAGGAGAGATATAGACCTGTTGGAGCGTGTCCAGAGGAGGGCCACAAAAATGATCCAAGGGATGGAATGCCTCTCCAATGAGGACAGGCTGAGAGAGTTGAGGCTTTACAGCCTGAAGAAGAGAGAACTCCAGGGAAACCTGAAAGGAGCTCTTCAATATCTGAAGGGAAACTATAAGAAAGAAGGGGACAGACTCTTCAGCAGAGTCTGTTGTGCTAGGACAAGGGGAAATGGTTTCAAGCTTAAAGAGGGTAGATTTAGATTAGATATAAGGAAGAAGTCTTTTACAGTGAGGGTGGTGAGACACTGGAACAGGTTGTCCAGAGACGTGGTTGATGCCCCGTCCCTGGAGACTTTCAAGGTGAGGCTGGATCAGGCCTTGGGCAACCTGATTGTTTGTTAGATGTCCCTGTTCATTGCAGGGGAGTTGTACCAGATGATCTTTTAAGGTCCCTTCCAACTCTAAGGATTCTGTAATCTATGTCTGAGGAATGTGTCTGTTATCATACTGTTATCTGGTAAAAGAATCTTGAAAGAAACAAAGACCTCAGGATGCTGGAGATTTTAATAACACTTCTGTTCCTCCATTCTCAAGTCAAGATTCAAGTCTCTGCCTGGAGGAGCACGAGGTTGCAATGGAGTCTTGTCTGTTTAGCTTGGAGGAGTGTAATGCTGAAACTGATGCTTGTCATTGCTTTCTCCTCCTGATGTTTCACTCCCAACTCCTTCTGGATATTCTGCTGAGGCTGAGTGGCAGGTGCCCTCCCTTCGCATTGTGACACAAAGGCCTATCCCATCCAACCAGCCTCCTGCTCTTTGGTAGAGAGCTGCTTTACCCTTTCCAAGGTTGGTGACAGGCAATACATACTTTTGAAATCTTCTGCAACCTTCTTATTTCTGGAAATCATACTCACAAATTCATCCCCTGCATGGAAGGAGAGTAAATAAATAAATAAATAAACACTCCTCATTTCAAGGCCTCTTCTATTTATTTTCTAGAATTAACAGTCTTTTTTGTTAATGTTTTCTTTTCCACAGCTAACAGAAAGGGAAATGGAGAACTGTTTCTATGGAAATAGATCAAATCTGTTAACAGAATTTGTGTTGTCATGAATTTCTAGCATCAAACCAGTAATAGACTGATTTTTTGGTACCAAAAAATAATCACATAAATGATGAACATACATAAGTAATTTTGGAAAGTGATGCATCATCTCTTGTGGGGATGGTTTTAAGTACCCTGTGTCTTTCACAGGCTCATAACACCATTGTTCTGAAAACTGACTAATTCTGGCTATAAAACTCTTTGAAACATCTCTGAAGCTGAAATTATTCAAGATTTAGGATGCCAGTTGTCCTATCTGCAGCTGCAAATGCCTTATTCTGTGAAATCATGCAATGGCAGTTGAATCACACAATTTTGACACAGAGAAAACCTACTAGTTTCCTAGCAAATATAGTTACATGGATCTATTTCTCATTTCCAGTCTTATCCTATGGGCTATAACTTTTACACAAAATTATTTCTGTTGTCTCAGGGAGAGGAGAAATCATTTCTCAAAGACATTGCAGTATACATTGCAGTATACTTTTAAGGCCTGAAAGCTGGATATGCAAATAGATTCCATCACATGCTAATGGCAAAGTACAACATAAGTATTATGAATTTATAATTATTGTTTACCATTTTTAAAAAATTCTTATAGCACCCAGTGGCTTTAATTGAAGGTCTTATTACTAGCACAACAAATTGCTGTAGTTTCACATTTTAGAATTACTAATTTCACAGATTTTCCTAAATGTAGCACATAATAACAAAGGATTCTTTGCTGAATAGAATTTTCAGAGAATACTCTCATCCGGCCTGTAGTGCCACTGGAACAGGTTGCCTTGTAATGTGGTTGGTGCCCCATCCCTGGAGATTTTCAAGGCAAGGCTGGATAAGGCTCTGGGCAATCTGATCTAGCTGTGGTGTCCCTGTACATTGTAGGTGTGTTGGACTAGATGGCTTTCAGAGGCCCCTTCCGACTTTAAGGATTCTATGATTCTATGAAATCAGAAAATCTTGCGACAATAACAAACATGAAGTTTTCATGAATTTATTTTGTTGAAAATGGTTAAAATAGTTTTGACCATGAACAAGTGGTGAGATAGTAATTAGTACAAGATTAGTTGAAAATGGTTACAAAAACACTGTCTGTACACATTTAACTGCATGTCTTCTCAATGATAGTATGCTTTTTTTAAAATGTTAGTGACCTTGGAAGCATATGCATGAATAATTGGGTTGTGCTAATAAAATGACAGTTTAAAGATTGCTGAAGAAATACAGGAGTGTAACAGGGACTCTCAAAACAGCATATACAAGGTAACAGTAATGGCCTTAAAAGTACAAGCATGGGACAATAGCCAAGGTCCTAGGCACAAATTATTAATGATTAGATTCTTATAATTAAAGGAACACATCCTTGGGAATTTGGTGAAAACTGTTTTTAGGGTTAAAAAATGAACAGAAGAAATCTCAAGTATTTGTAAAACACACCCTGTAATGAAAAATTTAGGTGAGTGAGGTTTGTGGATTGGAAAAGAAAGGAGAAGCAAGCAATTATTTTAGGAAATGTTTTTAAGAAATGACACAAGCAAGACCAAAAATGAGGAGGAATAAACCTCACCATCAATACTACACCCCACTCAGTGAGCATTAGGAAGAAACATCCACCATCATGGAACTAGTGGTAACTACTCATCACAACAAAGCTTCTGAAGGTTGAACAGGTACCAGAGGAAGTACCAAATTCGTTAGTTGATTTATGTTTATTAGTTGCAATGAAGTCATTTTTTGAAATTACCTTTGACACCTATATCCTTTTGACTGAATCACTGTAACTGGATTGTAGATTTAAATACAACAGATCAGTAACAAATCTATGGGACCTGATGATATGCATTTCAGGGTTCTACAGGAACTCACTGATGTGATTGCCGAAACACTTTTCATCATATCTGAGAAGTCATGGCTGTCAGGTGAAGTCCCCGGTGACTGGAAAAGGGAAACTTCACTTCCTTTTTTAATAAAGGGAGAAAGGAAGGTGTGAGTAACTACAGATCAGTGAGCCTCACATCTGTGCCTGGGAAGATCATGAAATAGATCCTCATGAAATCTACGATAAGACACATGTGAGATGAGGATGTGGTCCAAGACAGAAGGCATGGCTTCACCAAAGGCAGATTGTGCCTGATGGTGAAATTCAGTGTACCTTCAGTAAATTTCCTTATGACACTAAGCTGAGCGGTACAGTTGATATGACAGAAGGAAAGTATGTTGTTGAGATATCTGAACAAACTTGAGGAGTGGACCATGAGAACCTAATGAGGTTCAAGAAGTTCAAGTGCAAGTTGCTGCATCTGAGCTGGAGCAATTCCAGACATGAGTATGGACTGGGAGAAGAACTCATTGATAGCAGCCCTTAGGAGAGGGCCCTGAGAATTGTGGTGAACAAAAAGCTTTACACAGAAGGCCAACTGTACTCCAGGCTACATTAAAAGAGAGGTGACCAGCAGGGAGAGAGAGGTGACTGTCCCCTTCTACTCTGCCCTCGTGAGGCCCTACATGGAGTACTATATCCAGACATGGGGCACTCAACAGAAGAAAGACGTGAAGCTGTTGGAGCAGGTCCAGAAGAGATCTCTGAGGATCTTCAGAGGGCTAAAGCATCTCTCCTATGAAGAAAGTCTGAGGAATCTGGGCTTGTTCAGTTTGGAAAAAAGAAGCCTTCAGGGAGATCTCATTGTGCCCTTTGAGTATTTAAAGGAAGCTTATAAACAGGATGGAGATTTACATTTTACACAATCTGTTATGATTCTGATAGGACAAAAAGGAATGGTTTTAAACTAAAAGAGATTCAAATTAGATGTTAGGAAGAGGTTCTTTGTTCAGAGAGTGGTAAGGCACTGGAATAGGCTGCCCAGAGAAATTCTGGATGCTCCATCCTTGTAAGCATTCAAGGCTAGGTTGGATGGGGCACTGAACAACTTCATCTAGTTGATGGCAACCTTGCCCACAGCAGGGAGGTTGAAACTAGATGATTGTTAAGGTCTTTTTCAGCCCAAGATATCTTCCCATTCTATGATTCTTTAGTTATTACTTGTGCTTCAGTAGTGCACCTTAAATTGTGCAGAATATGTAATCTTGTATTCCAATTTCAAGAAACAGATTTTAAAGTTTGAAGGCAAAAATCAATTTTCAGACAAACTGGGCATACTTTTTAGTGTAGCAATGAACCCTAAGAATTTTTTGCTTTAATTCATTTTATTTAACTGAAAATAACCTTTACTACAGCATAAAATATGTCATTGGAATGCAGTTCAGGAAAAGATTCAGCTAAAGGTGTAAGACCATATCTTGAATTTCCCTTCTCATTACATCTTCAAAAACACATATAAAAAAAGATACCGCATGCCAGTTGGATTTGTAGACTTCTGAAGTTTCGTGCACAATACTGTCATTAAAAGGGTTTTTGAAGTTATTTATATTCTTTCCATTCAACAATACGTCCTTTAGCTATATCCTAGTCTTATCTAATAAATCAGTATTTGAGACCAGATGCCAGGCATTGTTATTAGGGTGAATTAATGCACCAGAATTGTTCTTGCAGCTTTCAGCTAAAAAGTGTCCAATTAAATTTTTGGTCAGGAAAAGTTTATGTGCATATAAAATTACTGCCCATATGTGATTTTGAGAATCAGCATTATTTTCCTCTTTATTTTTAATGCATATTGATTTTTAAAAAAAAATGTAAAAAGGTACTTTTAACCTATTTTATTTTTCTTCATGAACTTTAAGATCTTTAGGTTACTGCCAATGCAAATAATAATAAAAATAATAATAAATAATAAAAAAGTAGATATGTAGCAGCTGATAGCTACAATAAAGTGAAAAGTATTCAAGTACCTAGTGTTATTTTTATCACTATTTTAAATATTCTTTGAAGGAACACCTGTCAAAATAACTTTTTAAGCCTTTGTAATACGAAGTCTGCCCAGGCATCAGTGGGAAATTTCATAGATTTCAGAAGTGGAAAAGTTTTACCTGTAGTTCTCTAGCAGATTAATTACTCAGTTTTTCCTTTTAGTACATATGATTATAATATCTGAAATACGCAGGTTACTGGAAGCATAGATGAGATATGAGATATGAAATATCATTTCCTTGAAAGCTGAAAAAAACATTTGCAATACTTAACCAAAATGCCTTCCCAGTTTGGCTATGATCACTTATCTGTAGTTAGAATGTGTGCTTAACCACTTCCAGGTGGGATGCACACTGATTAATGTTGTCAATGGAACAATCACTCCAACATTAGAATAAGTTTTATTATTTTAAATAGAAAATGTAAATGTGTTTAAAATGACTGGACTTTTTTTTTTTTTTGGTAATTTTTTTATTTTTCCTTTTACATTTTTCTTCTCACATCTATTTCTCAGTATGAGAAAAAATACTCTTTGATGAGATATCAGCACATGTCATATCCAAAGACAAGACCAAAAAGCAATAAGCCTGACATGGGCACTTAACTCTTGTTTATTATTAACATGTTTTTTTTTAATCTTTCTCGTATCCTTACAGAGAGTAAAACTTATTTCTGAAATTTTAAAAACAGTAATAATTTTAAAATTAAATATTTCATCCTGTCCTGCTCTGTCTCCATTTTCTCATCTTTCACTTCATATTCTTTCCCTTAAGTCTTTAACGTTTGGTTCACATGAGTTTATAACCTCTTGCACGTACTGTATTATCCAATTATTTAATACGTAGGCTTTGCTTTGAAATGGTATGTTCTGCAGATATTTCAATGAGTGTTAGAGAATATAGACCTAAAGACTGCACAATCATTTCTACATTATTAAATACGCATAAGTTAAATGAAATCAAGAACAAAAGCATTATTTGAATGTATGTACAAGGGCTGCTCCTAAAGTAATATCTATTTAATTATGTTGGCACATGATATCAAAGGTGAATATTTGTGGTATGGCAGAAGAGGTTGAACCTTGTGGCCACTATGCCGTTAAATTTTGTTGCCACATGAGAGATGGCTGCAAAGGGGCAATCTGACAAAATGATATCTGACATGAACGTGAACCAGAGGTGTGTCTCTGAATTCTGTTGACATTTACCGATGCTTGCTGAACAGTTAAGAAGACCAAACACTGTATGTTAGCGCAATGAGGCAGTGAGTGGTTCATTTCAGCAGTGATGACAGCAACATGAAAGACAAGCCATGTTCTGGACAGCCATGTACAGCTGACACACAACAAAATGAAGAACACATTGATCATCTCATAAATTGGCAGATTATGACCACCAAACTGCATAGGGAGCTGAATATCAGTTTCAGTGCATTAGAAACAATGGTGGGAATGCTGGAATTTTACAATATTTGTGCCAGGTTGGTCCCATAAATGTTCAAACAGGCACAGAAAAAATACCATATGAAAATTTGTCAGGGCCTACTAAGCCAATGTGAGGCTGAAGGTGACAGTTTCCTGGATCATATCATTGCCAGTGATGAGATGTGGTGTCACCACTGTGAGTCAGAGTCAAAATGACAGTCTGTGGACTAGTAGCATTTGAATTCCCCATCAAAACAAAAGTTTAAGACACAGCCCTCAACAGGTACATTGATGTGCATTTTCTTCTGGAGTAGGAAATGGGTGATCCTTCTGGATTTCATGGAATTTAGACAAACCATCAACACTGTGACACTGACTTAAAATGAAGGCTTAAATGTCCAGAGCCAGGACAGAGAAGATGATCTTTCTCTTGCAACACGACAACACCAGGCCCATTACCATGGAACACACTGCCAATACTGATTGGACTGTCAAAACAGCTGTGAAATACTGGCTCACTTCTGCTGGTGTAGATATTTATGAGTGTGGCATGCAGGCTCTTGTTCACCGTTGGCAAAAATGCATAACTAATAGTAGCGACTATGTCGAAAAATAGTGTTTTGTAGCTGAGAATTTGTTCTATCGCGTAGCATTATTGTGACCTTTGTATCTGTTGTTTTTCCTACGGAAATAAATAGGAGAGTTACATTCAGAATAACTTGTGTAGAATAAAGCATTGAAAACAGATATGTAAATATGAGCTAGGTATGTTACGTTCCCATTAGTCATTGATATTTGGTGAGAATAGTCCATTAAGTTACACAGCTCCCCCTGAGACAAAAGAATGCATTTGATCAACTAAATAGCTTTCTAAGGTGTTGACTGAACAGGTATAGTATGTCCTGGCTATACTAAGAGACTCTGGTGAGGGAGACAAAGAGACAAAGACCCTGGAGTATCTCCCATATGAGGAAAGGCTGAGAGAACTGTGTCTGGAGAAGAGAAGACTTAGAGGGGTTCTCACTGATGTTTGTAAATATTTGAAGAGTGGAAGTCAAGTGGATGGGGGCATAAGACACTAGAACAAGGGGCAATAGGCAGAAACTGGAAACACAAGAAGATCCATACTATGCAAGGAAGAACTTTATTGTCAGAGTGTTGGAGCACTAGAACAGGCAGACCAGAGAAGCTGTGGAGTCTACTTCTCTGTAGATATTCAAGACCCACCTGGATGTCTACCTGTACAACCTGCTATAGGGAACTTATGGGATTGGACTAGATGATCTGTAGAAATCCTTTTCAACCCCTACAATTCTGTGTGATTCTGTGATTCTGGGCATGATAGATGAAATGGTGTTGGAGTGTTACATGTTGACTGAACCACTGCTGCACTTGCACAGTTCTATCAAAATGAATTATTCATTAATCTGTTTGTGTTTTACTGTAATACCATTGATAGTACACATACCAGTCATAAGAATGATGACATAGAGTGTTTTATAGCAATCAACATCACGCAATTCAAATAATTAACTATTCCCACCCTAAATCAAATCTCCCTGAGGTGCACATGGGGCTTCCTCATAATTCCACATTACTCACAAACTGTGCCTAGGTCCTTGAGCAAAAGCAATCCCATGAATAGCTTTGCCTTTGCCTGAGGCAGGAATAATCCAGTCTGTCTTCCCCAGTGTTATTTATGTGCACTTCAGAGACTTTATCCCCGTCTAGAGTACATGTTTTGATTGGACGGGACCAGCTTGACTGTCATATCCCTGAGTGTTGACTACCAGGTGTCTTTTGCTAAATGTGTCTCAGTGTTTGAATGTCCTGGCTCTCAGTGTAATCTTTAACAATCCAGCGTATCATATGATTTTCCCAAAGTCTGGTGTAGGATAGGGGATGTGATATACCCATTCAATGTCATACATTTTGGCCCAAGTGTCTATGAGGTTATTTTGGAAATGAGTCTCATTGTCTGACTCACTTTTTCTGGAGTACCATATCACTGTAAGACTTACTATGCAAGGCTCAAAATAATGCAGTGGCATGTTGTACAGGATATATTTCTATCCATCCAGCAGTTGCTTCCACTATTGTAAGCACATGGCACTTGCTGTGGCAGATATGTGGAAGTATGATACAGTCAATCAACTCGGCCTCTCCATATTTATATTTCAGCCACTGTTCTCCCTACTAGAGAGACTTTAACCATCTGGCTTGCTAAATTTCAGCATGTTTCACATTCAGGGATAACTTGTGCAGTAGTGTCCATGGTAAATTCTACCCCTCAGTCATGAGTCCATCTGTATGTTGTGTCTCTTCTTTGATAGCCTGAAATGTCATGGGCCCACCGAGTTATAAAAGACTTTACTTTTGAAAATTGTCTTGAGTCACCTTCTCCTTCATCAGTTTCTGCAACTTGTCTTGAAGTTCCATATAGCAGTCTTCCACCTCTGGTATGTTTCCCCAGTATGACAGGACCCATCAGTGAACAGGGCATATTGCTTCTAATTTTCTGGCAGTTTATTGTACTGTGGAGCCTCTTCAGCATATGTCATCTCCTTCTCTAGTGATATTCCAAAATACCAAATTCCACCAGAAACTTGCCTTTGTCAGCCTATAGATAACATTATGATCAGAGTTCATTTCACAGAGGCATAAGAATCATGGCTGATCCTTTATGGGAAGCTCTAAAAAACTCTGGAGTAGTTATACCACTGGATAAGTGTAAGGGTCTCACTCAGGAAGCAAAATTTCTAGAGATCTGGTGGACTGCTGAAATAGTTTCAATTCCATCTGTTACCTTGGGAAAAATATTTTTGTAGAGTGCCTGCTTGAAGAAGGACCTACAACAAATGCTGGATACACAAGGATATTGGAAAAAGCACGTACCTATGCTCTCAATTATAACCAGGTCCCTTTTCTTCCTTCTATGGAAAGGAACATTATGGGAATGAAGAGTAAGATAGAGTCATGAAAACTTAACTGGATAAACTCAAAAATACAAGTCTCTTTGGCCTGTATACTCCTCCAATCCTATTGTAAAATGAGAATTTGTTGAACACACAGTTTATAGTCACCTTTTCCAAGTCAGTATTCATGGTCCACAAAGATCTTTACTGTTTAATTTTACCACTTTTAAAAGAGATGTAACAATACTTTGAATGGGAAAAAGGTCATTTACCCTTTGCTAGAGCTATGAAACAAGTTAAAAAATATATCTATCAGGGACAGCTTGTAGATGCTAGACAACCGTTTAGTTTACAAGAAGCAATCCTAAAAGGTATAGATCCTTAGAAGGAATTGTACAAAACCCACTGTTAGAAAATGGTATCTTTACATAACAGGAGTTGCAGAAAATATGCAATTAAGTGAAGGAGAAACTAAGGTTTCCAAATTGCAGATATTTATCAAAACAGATCATTTGGTGTTACAACAACCTTTTAAGCCTTTAATAATTCTGAATGTACTGTCCTTCACTGAGGATATATCAACATAAACATTTGTTTTATGGATGCTTCAGCAAAAAGGGTGAACAGCAATATAAGGTTGTTGCATTAGATATTACTACTGGCAAACATAACGAACAAAACTGAAATCAGTACAGCTTCTTCAACAAGATGAAGTTAACAACTATTTGCACAAATGTAAACTCCATCTCAGAAGACTAGATTGGAGGACTAGATACTAAAGTTGTGTTTAACAGATGTTAACATCTGTTAAATGTACTGTTGGCAAATTAGTAATTTAAAAATATTCTTGCAGGAGTCAGTTTTCCTATCAATGTAAACTAATGTTTTTTGTATGTCCATTTGTATTTTTCACTCAATATAAATCAGTTCATTTATAAAAAAAAAACATAAAATGTTGAGGATTTTTACATAGATTTATTACTGGATAAATATTTCCTAATATCTCACTAAAGAGACTGGTAAATAGAACTTTTGAAGCTGACCCTTTGACTCAGTTCCTGGTACATCTGCAAAAAAAATACCCCAGTTTTTTGTTTTTTTTTTTCCCCTCAGCTTTGTAAGAGCTTTAGAGTCTTAATTCTTTCCTTCTTATTTTCTGAGCTGTAATTTCTTTTCTTTAACTGTACTTTTGTGAACTGCTGTAACATCTGTCTGTGACACTTCAGGAGGTATTCTTGGTTTCCTTAAATGAGTTTTCAGGTCAAGGAAGGTGCCAATCATAATGCTTGAATTTAGTGTTTTTTTAACAATATTGCCTGTAGTAATTCTTCACAGTTGGCACAGATACGTAGCCTGAGAGAGGTTGTTGACAAGTGTCAAGGCTTCAAAAGAATTATTTTATTACTCTATTTCTCATCTTCTTTAAAGACAGGATATATTTCAACATAATGCATGTCTTCTAAGGTATTCCTTTGCGTGTAGACTTCAGACTTCTTATTCTAAAACACTTAAAACACTCAGTACTGTTCTGGAAGTCTTTAACCTAATAAGATTTTTTTATTATTATTTATTTTGTTTTGACTTAGTGAATTGTTTAGAACATTACCTTTTTTTTTTTTNTTAAATAGAAAATGTAAATGTGTTTAAAATGACTGGACTTTTTTTTTTTTTTGGTAATTTTTTTATTTTTCCTTTTACATTTTTCTTCTCACATCTATTTCTCAGTATGAGAAAAAATACTCTTTGATGAGATATCAGCACATGTCATATCCAAAGACAAGACCAAAAAGCAATAAGCCTGACATGGGCACTTAACTCTTGTTTATTATTAACATGTTTTTTTTTAATCTTTCTCGTATCCTTACAGAGAGTAAAACTTATTTCTGAAATTTTAAAAACAGTAATAATTTTAAAATTAAATATTTCATCCTGTCCTGCTCTGTCTCCATTTTCTCATCTTTCACTTCATATTCTTTCCCTTAAGTCTTTAACGTTTGGTTCACATGAGTTTATAACCTCTTGCACGTACTGTATTATCCAATTATTTAATACGTAGGCTTTGCTTTGAAATGGTATGTTCTGCAGATATTTCAATGAGTGTTAGAGAATATAGACCTAAAGACTGCACAATCATTTCTACATTATTAAATACGCATAAGTTAAATGAAATCAAGAACAAAAGCATTATTTGAATGTATGTACAAGGGCTGCTCCTAAAGTAATATCTATTTAATTATGTTGGCACATGATATCAAAGGTGAATATTTGTGGTATGGCAGAAGAGGTTGAACCTTGTGGCCACTATGCCGTTAAATTTTGTTGCCACATGAGAGATGGCTGCAAAGGGGCAATCTGACAAAATGATATCTGACATGAACGTGAACCAGAGGTGTGTCTCTGAATTCTGTTGACATTTACCGATGCTTGCTGAACAGTTAAGAAGACCAAACACTGTATGTTAGCGCAATGAGGCAGTGAGTGGTTCATTTCAGCAGTGATGACAGCAACATGAAAGACAAGCCATGTTCTGGACAGCCATGTACAGCTGACACACAACAAAATGAAGAACACATTGATCATCTCATAAATTGGCAGATTATGACCACCAAACTGCATAGGGAGCTGAATATCAGTTTCAGTGCATTAGAAACAATGGTGGGAATGCTGGAATTTTACAATATTTGTGCCAGGTTGGTCCCATAAATGTTCAAACAGGCACAGAAAAAATACCATATGAAAATTTGTCAGGGCCTACTAAGCCAATGTGAGGCTGAAGGTGACAGTTTCCTGGATCATATCATTGCCAGTGATGGCAATGGGATGGTTATGGGATTGGACTAGATGATCTGTAGAAATCCTTTTCAACCCCTACAATTCTGTGTGATTCTGTGATTCTGGGCATGATAGATGAAATGGTGTTGGAGTGTTACATGTTGACTGAACCACTGCTGCACTTGCACAGTTCTATCAAAATGAATTATTCATTAATCTGTTTGTGTTTTACTGTAATACCATTGATAGTACACATACCAGTCATAAGAATGATGACATAGAGTGTTTTATAGCAATCAACATCACGCAATTCAAATAATTAACTATTCCCACCCTAAATCAAATCTCCCTGAGGTGCACATGGGGCTTCCTCATAATTCCACATTACTCACAAACTGTGCCTAGGTCCTTGAGCAAAAGCAATCCCATGAATAGCTTTGCCTTTGCCTGAGGCAGGAATAATCCAGTCTGTCTTCCCCAGTGTTATTTATGTGCACTTCAGAGACTTTATCCCCGTCTAGAGTACATGTTTTGATTGGACGGGACCAGCTTGACTGTCATATCCCTGAGTGTTGACTACCAGGTGTCTTTTGCTAAATGTGTCTCAGTGTTTGAATGTCCTGGCTCTCAGTGTAATCTTTAACAATCCAGCGTATCATATGATTTTCCCAAAGTCTGGTGTAGGATAGGGGATGTGATATACCCATTCAATGTCATACATTTTGGCCCAAGTGTCTATGAGGTTATTTTGGAAATGAGTCTCATTGTCTGACTCACTTTTTCTGGAGTACCATATCACTGTAAGACTTACTATGCAAGGCTCAAAATAATGCAGTGGCATGTTGTACAGGATATATTTCTATCCATCCAGCAGTTGCTTCCACTATTGTAAGCACATGGCACTTGCTGTGGCAGATATGTGGAAGTATGATACAGTCAATCAACTCGGCCTCTCCATATTTATATTTCAGCCACTGTTCTCCCTACTAGAGAGACTTTAACCATCTGGCTTGCTAAATTTCAGCATGTTTCACATTCAGGGATAACTTGTGCAGTAGTGTCCATGGTAAATTCTACCCCTCAGTCATGAGTCCATCTGTATGTTGTGTCTCTTCTTTGATAGCCTGAAATGTCATGGGCCCACCGAGTTATAAAAGACTTTACTTTTGAAAATTGTCTTGAGTCACCTTCTCCTTCATCAGTTTCTGCAACTTGTCTTGAAGTTCCATATAGCAGTCTTCCACCTCTGGTATGTTTCCCCAGTATGACAGGACCCATCAGTGAACAGGGCATATTGCTTCTAATTTTCTGGCAGTTTATTGTACTGTGGAGCCTCTTCAGCATATGTCATCTCCTTCTCTAGTGATATTCCAAAATACCAAATTCCACCAGAAACTTGCCTTTGTCAGCCTATAGATAACATTATGATCAGAGTTCATTTCACAGAGGCATAAGAATCATGGCTGATCCTTTATGGGAAGCTCTAAAAAACTCTGGAGTAGTTATACCACTGGATAAGTGTAAGGGTCTCACTCAGGAAGAAAAATTTCTAGAGATCTGGTGGACTGCTGAAATAGTTTCAATTCCATCTGTTACCTTGGGAAAAATATTTTTGTAGAGTGCCTGCTTGAAGAAGGACCTACAACAAATGCTGGATACACAAAGATATTGGAAAAAGCACGTACCTATGCTCTCAATTATAACCAGGTCCCTTTTCTTCCTTCTATGGAAAGGAACATTATGGGAATGAAGAGTAAGATAGAGTCATGAAAACTTAACTGGATAAACTCAAAAATACAAGTCTCTTTGGCCTGTATACTCCTCCAATCCTATTGTAAAATGAGAATTTGTTGAACACACAGTTTATAGTCACCTTTTCCAAGTCAGTATTCATGGTCCACAAAGATCTTTACTGTTTAATTTTACCACTTTTAAAAGAGATGTAACAATACTTTGAATGGGAAAAAGGTCATTTACCCTTTGCTAGAGCTATGAAACAAGTTAAAAAATATATCTATCAGGGACAGCTTGTAGATGCTAGACAACCGTTTAGTTTACAAGAAGCAATCCTAAAAGGTATAGATCCTTAGAAGGAATTGTACAAAACCCACTGTTAGAAAATGGTATCTTTACATAACAGGAGTTGCAGAAAATATGCAATTAAGTGAAGGAGAAACTAAGGTTTCCAAATTGCAGATATTTATCAAAACAGATCATTTGGTGTTACAACAACCTTTTAAGCCTTTAATAATTCTGAATGTACTGTCCTTCACTGAGGATATATCAACATAAACATTTGTTTTATGGATGCTTCAGCAAAAAGGGTGAACAGCAATATAAGGTTGTTGCATTAGATATTACTACTGGCAAACATAACGAACAAAAATGAAATCAGTACAGCTTCTTCAACAAGATGAAGTTAACAACTATTTGCACAAATGTAAACTCCATCTCAGAAGACTAGATTGGAGGACTAGATACTAAAGTTGTGTTTAACAGATGTTAACATCTGTTAAATGTACTGTTGGCAAATTAGTAATTTAAAAATATTCTTGCAGGAGTCAGTTTTCCTATCAATGTAAACTAATGTTTTTTGTATGTCCATTTGTATTTTTCACTCAATATAAATCAGTTCATTTATAAAAAAAAAACATAAAATGTTGAGGATTTTTACATAGATTTATTACTGGATAAATATTTCCTAATATCTCACTAAAGAGACTGGTAAATAGAACTTTTGAAGCTGACCCTTTGACTCAGTTCCTGGTACATCTGCAAAAAAAATACCCCAGTTTTTTGTTTTTTTTTTTCCCCTCAGCTTTGTAAGAGCTTTAGAGTCTTAATTCTTTCCTTCTTATTTTCTGAGCTGTAATTTCTTTTCTTTAACTGTACTTTTGTGAACTGCTGTAACATCTGTCTGTGACACTTCAGGAGGTATTCTTGGTTTCCTTAAATGAGTTTTCAGGTCAAGGAAGGTGCCAATCATAATGCTTGAATTTAGTGTTTTTTTTAACAATATTGCCTGTAGTAATTCTTCACAGTTGGCACAGATACGTAGCCTGAGAGAGGTTGTTGACAAGTGTCAAGGCTTCAAAAGAATTATTTTATTACTCTATTTCTCATCTTCTTTAAAGACAGGATATATTTCAACATAATGCATGTCTTCTAAGGTATTCCTTTGCGTGTAGACTTCAGACTTCTTATTCTAAAACACTTAAAACACTCAGTACTGTTCTGGAAGTCTTTAACCTAATAAGATTTTTTTATTATTATTTATTTTGTTTTGACTTAGTGAATTGTTTAGAACATTACCTTTTTTTTTTTTTAATTTAATAGGTGAATAGCAAAAACACACGTACAAACCACACCCTCATTTATTTTTTATTAATGTGATTTATTACACAGCTTGGGGAAAGCAAAATATATATCATTAAAATAAACAGTATCACTCTTCATTATACAAAGCAATTTAGAACGTTATACATGCTGTGATGTAGCAAGGTCCCAAGATTTCCATAGCTTCAAGCAGAGATGGTATCTTCCACTAACACGGAAAAATGCCAGAGTCTGAACTCATTTGTCTCATCATGTACAAAAAATAGTTGTTAAAATTACTTGATAGATGTCAGTACCTGTGCTACACTCTCTCAAAGTATAATATTAATTATACAACATGAATGAAATGTCTATACAAAATATGTAGTAACTTCTGGGGAGGGCGAAAAAAGAAGCTATGATTTGTCTTTATGTAATTTTGGGGTTATTTTCCTTTAAGCACTGATATTCCTCTTAGTTCTAAATTATTTTCAATTACTCTAGATTACTTCTCCAAAGAAATATGAATCATAGTATTTTGGAGGTGAAACTGATACTTCGCAGAGCAGCCCACACTCTCTTAGGAGCTCCAGAAATAAATGATCATATTAATAATAATAATGACAATGACAATAATATAGTAAAATTTTCCCTAGGAAAATTTTAGAAAACTTCTGGTAATGTCCAGCAGTTTTCCTGACGTTTTTTCCTAAATCGGTGGCTTAAATTTCAGTCTTTTACTTAATGTTCTGTAAAATTGAGAAAACAGTGCCTACATCTCAATCCTTGGAATAATGCTATTCTATATATATATATACTTATTTATTTTAATAGTATCTAGCTGGTTCTCACTGCATTGAACTCAACCAAAGAAGCAGAAATACAGACTAAGATTATAGAATGTACCTCAAAGAGAAGAATTGGATTTTAAACCCTCCTCAGCTGAAAGTGTATTGAGTCTCCTACATACAAAGAAAGTGAAACAGTTCTAATAAAAGCAGTATCCTCTTCAGTGCTCTAGTCATTTCATGTTATATGTTTATGTTGCTATTAGCTAATTAGAGCAAACCCTCTGTGGAATGACAAACTTTATTTCTGAAAATCCAGGGACATGATTTAGTGGTGGGTTTTTAGAGTCAGGGGAGTATGGTTAGGTTGAAGTTGGACTTGATGATCTTTAAGGTCTTTTCCAACCTGAGCAATTCTATGATTCTGCGATTATCAGTACTCCAAAGATATACAACCCTTGCATAGCCTGCTATCCCTCTCTTCGCTTTTGTCTTTCACAGCCAATCTGGAAGTAAGGAACGCAGTAAGATTTTTTTTAAACTGAGGACCCTTACTCTACTGGATGGATTCCTAATCAAGTATAAAAAGCTGATTTCTGATTCCTTAACTGTTTCTGTATTTCATATTAGATTGTGTCTGAAATTCAAAAAAATGAAGTTACAGGCTGGTATATTTTCTTAAGATTTGCTTTCTCCTGGACTCTGAAATTCTGTATTCTTTATTTATCAGTAGTCTGTTTTCCACTGGGTGCATGGGGCTGCTTGTTCTTAATACAGCTTTTCTATATGAGTGGAAGCCATCCCCTGAGTTGCATTAATCATAGGTTTTGCACTACCCATGAGAAGCTTTGTATATCAAATGCCACAGTTCTGAACGAATGGTCTCTATTTTAAGCTATATTCATACGAAAATAAATAGACTCAGATGTCTAGGGCCAAAATAATATTTTTAACAATGAAAATTTAGTGGATAGATTTACATAGCTAGATTACTGACAAAGAATACAGAAGCTCATACGTATCAATCTATGGTAGCAAAAAGATCTCAAACAATTACCAGCTAGATTTTTGTTAAGCCATTCTAAAGGCTGAGCTCTTCCATACATACATTGTGAAGATTTATAAGGATCTAAATCAACCTTGTGAATTCCATTTTTGGATCTGGGCCAGAATCATTCAGATATTGAAAAAGTAATATTTATAGTGCCTTTTTTCCTTCTGCCTATATCTAAATTAGAAAGGGCCACTTACTGAATTCTGGTCTGACTGCCCACTTTACTTTTGTTAACATAATAGCTACACACTTCTACATGACAGAACTTGGCAAATAGAAGTAGCTATGAACAATTAGAATGAGAGCTAGTTAGTTCCATTTAAGACTCTCTCTAGCTATTAGCAGTCCAGACATGACTTGCGTTAAATATAGATCCTAAGTTTTGTGCTTTGTTTTTGTTGTTTTTTCTACAACAACATAACACATTTACTGATTTATTGAATTGTGATCATGTAAAACATTGTCTTCAATGTAACTAAAGAAAATGTCAAGCTTGAAAAGCATCTATTTTTTATTGTGTTAGTGCTTCCTTACCGAATAAAGTGATGATAATAAATTCATACTATGGAGAACATGTTGTTACTATATCAACATTTCCAAAAACAATGGAAAGTATATCAGGCTTGGCTAAACTGCTTGGAGGAAGGGCACAAACAGTTTGTGTCTGTGTTTTTAACTATAACTAAGAAAACATTCCCAATATTCACACTGCTAGACCCATTGACTTCAACGATATTATTCATGAGTAAGATAAAACAAATTTGGTTCTTCATGTTTCTAGCTTAGTAAAAAATGATCATTCTTAGCAAATATTTGAGGATTTTGAACACAGAGAGATGTCCTGTAACTTTAGTTACGTGTATTCATCTGGAAATTAATGGAATTAATAGAAATACTCTGATGAAATTGAGGGAAATTACTCTTGATTGTAAAAGCTGGCCATTCTCGTGGAAAATTTTTTTGCTTCTATTGACTGAATCTGCCCCTCTTTCAAATAGCAGAAATGACTGTGAGAAAGAAAAAATGCTTGATATAAATTTTTGAACATAAATTCTCTTGTAGCTAAAGAGTTAAAAATATGGATAATTTGTATATAAGCATTTATAATAATTTCAGACTTACCTGAAGTCTTTTGTTGAATATTTAAGAGCAATATTGTGAAATTTATGGTACAGTAGGTATTAGGGAAGTGATTGAATGTAAGAAAATATATTTAAATATTAGAGTTAGTATTTTTTTTTAACACAGTCCAAAGAGACAGCATTAAGAACTCTAAGTCCATTTAAAAATGGATTGCAGGAGGCTGTAAGGAATACTGGTATAAGCTTAATCAACAATCCTACACATACACCAGAATAGAGTGGGAACCCAAAACAGTGAGGTTTTTTCATCTGTAAATTCTCTGATTCTCTGGCATAGTTACATAATTACAATTATGTACAATTACATAATGTATAATTAAAATTATGTATAATTGTAAGTGCGTGTGTGTAATTACAATTATACATAATTACATAATTATGATAACATTCATGTTTCTGAAGATCCAGAATCAACTGCAATGAATTCTGTTTCTTTATTGAAGGAAAAAAGTAGTTGTCATGCAACAGGATGTAAATCCAAACTAATCACATTAAAAAAAATAAACTTCTGTGGTTACAAAAAAATCTGTCTCATATAGAAAAAATCTTTTCGTACTAAGATATATAAAAAAAAGATTAATGTGATTGATTTAAGGTGAACAGCAACAAAATGCTTATAAACCTTTTTTGTCCAGTTCCTTTGGAAGTGTTTCTGAATTTACAGACACGCATTTCCAGTCTTCAGCAAATAAATTTGTAGAAAAGAATAGAGAAAAAGAAATTCAAAAAATGTCCCATATACAAATGTATATTTCATTAACAACAACAACAACAACAACAACAACAACAACAAAAGAGTAGATACTAATGACTGTTTGGTCCAGTCAAAGTTTTGCATTCAGTGCTATTTAATTACTTGACATGCTGTGGGATTTAACTTAAAGTGAATATAATGTGCTTCTGAGTAGACATGATTAACTATGCGATCAAGTCAATCTGGTCCTCAAATATATATATGTATTTTTTCCATCATATTTTCAGGCAAAAATGACTCAGAATTGGAAGATTTTTTAAAATAGTATAATCCAAGAGTTCTTGTCAGAAAAGCAACAGACTGATTCTTGACAATTTTTTTTTTGACTTAACAATTTTTTTTTCTAGATAAAATACATATTTTTTTAATGATTGCATCTGAAATACATTTTTGACCAACATCTAATTTTGATACATTTCATTTTTGTCTTTAAGTAGCTGGAGATAAGTTTAATGGAAAAAAAAAAAAATCTGATCTATTACTGTTGCCTATGCACAAACGCCTGGTATTATTTGAGGTGTGCTATTATGTCTAGGGTCTGGTATGGCCAGATGCACCAAAGAACCTAGGGGATGTTAATGCCCTTCTGCATTGGCACCTGTAGGTCAGGCATCTTAAATGGCATTAGATGTCTAAAATTAAGCAGATGCATCAACCTTCTGATTTTTATTTTTTTTAAATATATATTAATACTAATATTTTATGGAGCTACAGAAATCACTTATAACCATGTGCAGGAGGCATCAAATCTCAATATGTAACCCAATATAGTTAAACTCTCATCTGAAATACAAATCACACCTGTAGTTTTGTATATATTTGTGTCACTTACATTTCTGAATTTATGAATCTGTTATTTACATTTTCTCTTTTGATTTTTACTTTAATTTTGAAAAAGTCTATATATGTTCATAGTTTTCTCAAGCAATCTTTTGACTTTTGTCACTTCAAAAAGAGACTTAAAGGAATATTAATACAAAAAAAGAAAAAGAAAAAGAAAAAGAAAAGATGGAAGATTAGATGTAGCTGCCTACAGTATGATGGGCTTCTGCCCCCATCCCTTAATACTAACTGTAAAGATTCTGGCAATATTTCTCTATTAAAATTGTCTATGACTAGCAAGGACTGCCCATAGCAAAGAAGCATTTCTAGGAGACATTTGATATTAGAAGATCATACTTTCTTCAGAATTTGTAAAGAGGACAAAACTAAATGCAATGCACCAGCTCACTTCTTTACAAATACAGCCAATACACTTACAAATGGATAACCAATTCCAGACTGACTCAACATTCCGCCAACAAATAAGCAATATGAACAAACAGGCACCTACTGCCTGAACTTGACATTGTTTTGCAGTACTAAATAACAGTACTTTGTACATAAGATGTTAAAAAAAGGATTCTTTTTCTGGGCTTTAGTAAGAAAATGAGAATATTCTCTCAGAAGAGATTATAGTTCTGGATGGTTGAAAATACAAAAGTATATAAAGATTAATTAACCTTCCAAATAAGCAACAGAAATATAACTAATGTGCATATATAATTCAGTTAATGTAATAAAGTAAATAATAGAATTAATTTACAACTTATGGACTTAAAAAGAAGGAAAACATTGTTTTCCATTTTTTTGGCTTCTGGGTGGTGTTTCTGTGTGCATGTGTCTACGGTTTACAGGCTGGTTCGGCCCGGTTCCGTGACTAGTGGGGCGGAGGGATTTCGCAAAATCCGCGCCTTCGGAAAAGGGAAACAGGGGACCCCAAAATAATTACAAACAATGGCAACAATCTGAGGAGAAACAAACTAATTTACTAAATATGGTATCGGAATGCAAGATAACACACTATAATACAATATGAGAGAGAAAGATTGTCTGAATGCTGGATAGGCCTTGCCATAATGCTGAGGTGAGATGCGCAGTCCAGTTCAGCAGCAGGGAGGAGATCCTGACAAAGAAGAGCCAGTCAGATGACCTACCAAGGCCTTATATCTGTTCCCCAGGAGCAGAAATGATAATAGCACAGCTAACAGTCTTCTGGGGATTGTAGTTCTCTCCTGGGACAGGTACCCAGAACTGGAGCATTAAGACTTTAACTCCCAGTGCGCTACATGATGTTATGATGTGGAGTACCAATAACCAAAAATCATAAAACCATGACAGCATGTGTAGCAGTGTTTTGTTTTGTTTTTTTTTTTCCTCTGGGTAACGCTGAATTTGACCATTAATTATATCACGTATGCATTTTTATTAAGATAGCACTTAATATTCCAGAATACAAGTCAAAATACAGCCAAGAATCAGAGTAGAAGAGTTTAAGAAAGATTTTGATCTGAAATAAAAATTAAAGGTCTGAGAATACTTTTAAGTTTGTCTGGGAGACAAACTCTTCCATATCCAATTCTGGAAGCAGAAGGTATTTCACCACCAGCTCTTGAACAGCAACAAACACCTCTGCCGCCTTGGCAGTACAAACCTAACTGTCAGCAAGGACATAATAGGCAGTAATTGGGCAGAAGAATGCTAGAACTGACCAAATGGCCGTGTGTATTATGGAGCTGTGAAAACAAGGATTACATCAGCTGATGATGGAGATGTCAGGTTGTTCAATTTACAAGATACCTTCTGGGAGAAGAACTGGGAACAGCACTTTTCCCCCCCATTGTTTCACGGGCAGAAGAGCATTAAAATCTTGTCTCTAGTATGTTTTCATTGTTATATTTGAACATATCCCTTCTTTTCTCCTTTTATCCTTTTAAAATAGCAGAAGCAATTGGACACCATGTATACCACACCCCTCTCATTTCCAGTCACAAAATTTGATTGCAATAGCAGTGCCAATAAACTTTAAGTCTTAACATATAAGTTCTTTCTAACCCACTTCAGTCAAAAGGAATAAGAGTAGCTTCAGGGTTTCAAATGGGAGGTCTTTGTGAATACAGCTATCAGGTTTAAAAGTGCTTAAATAAACTGGTCTGTCAGTAGTGATAATGGTGGGAATTTTTTAGTAAAGAAGAGGAGATAACACTGCTTTTTCTTTCCCACTATAGTCTTAATCTCAAATACTGATCATGATCTTGATCATTCTTGAACTATGCATTTACATGCGAATCATGTAATCATTGATTATTAACAGCCGGTTTCCAAAGTTGAGCCTAAATACCCAGTGGTATCCAATAAATACAAGCCAGTTATTTTAAATCTAATAATCCAGATACTTTTTTTTTTTAAGGTAATTTTACATGTTGATCATTGTGCATCTCATGTACTTTTAAACTGGCTAATCACATTATATATATGCTGGGCACACACTCAGATGCCAATCACTACTTGTATTTTTTTTTTTTAAGTCCCTTTTATGTATACCAAATTGTCAGTTTGGACATTTTCTGCTTTATTTTTAAAATATCAGAGCTGTCCTGGGTAGGCTTTGTTAGTTCTGACTGTTTTTATGTATCACACACATTTAGTCTGCTAGCTACTAGTCAGCAGCAGACATGTGCATGCTTTTATGTCAGATAAATAAATTGGGAAAACAATTCCTATTTATTCAGCCTGTATTTCAGAGGGGAGGGTGGGATGATTTTAGGTTACCTTCTTTTGGCCTAGCTGGATTAATAACTGAATTTGTATGATCTAGTAGATTTCCATCAGAAAGATTCACAAACACTTGCAAGGGTGATAAGTTTTTGTAGCCCTTTGACTTTATCAAATCATCATGAGGAGTAATGAAATATAAACAAGAGAAATATATGTGTAGTGATACAGCTTGCCACACCACTTCCTGCAGATAAGTATTCACTGCAGTGAAACAAAGTAAAATGAAGGGAAAACTAAAAGTAAAATCTAGCAGAAAATGGAACATGAAAGATATCATGTAAGATGTAGAAGAATACGGAAAAATGGGGAAAAAAGCTTATCCCAAGTAAAAATGTTTGTATCTTAGAGCTAAGATAAAATAGAAAAGCGTATAATTTAATCTATTCACCTGTTTTTAGCTAGCCACCTATGTAGATCAAAATGAGATGTATCAAATAGGATTTAAATTTGACCACTTTGAAATTAAAAAAAAAAAAAAAAAAAAAAAGAATGTGGAATGTGTTTTAGGTTTGTCTTTGTGAATTGTTTGTTTGGTTTTGGAGAGTTATTTCTTAAGAGATGGATATTTTTTTATTCTGACATAAGAAAATGTTTAAAAACATGTAAGACTCTACCTAAACGCTGGTAGCATGGAACTGAATTCTGGATAAAACTATCTGGCTACTTCGCTTCCACTCTAGCCCTCTTGCTCACTTTTTTTTTTTTCCCCCCACTTTCATCTTAAAACAAGAAATCAGAATTTTTATAGAGATTTCAATATTTCAAAAAGCCAATTTATAAACACTTCTTTTGATTCTTATTACAATTAGTATTGCAGGAGCATTAAAAAATAAATAAATAGAGAATTCATGCTCTTATGTAGTTTTTCTATTCTGTTATGTTGTAGTGGGTTAAACTTGGCTGGCCAGATAACCACCTAGAGTCTCTCATTACTCCGTAACAGGTTAGGAGGAGAGGATCAGATAGGAAAAAATGTGAGCTGCAATAAAGACAGAGAGGCAGTAATATAATGATAGACTTAGGTAATTTTTAAAACAGTTCTATCCTTCTAAAACACAAATACAGCTCATCCCTTTTCCTCCCAAATATATCAGAAGATTGGCTTGGTTAAGCAGGGAACCTTTAACAAATCTTCAGCACAATAAAGAAGCATACATGGAAATAAAAGCATTAACAAGTTGCAAAGATGGAAGTTTAAAGACATTGCCTGGAAATTTACAGGCAATATTAAGAAAACCAAAGCTCAGCTGCAGTAGAGGCCTGCAAGGGATGTCAAGGGCACCAAGGACAATTTTTACCACAATGTTAAATGTTAAAAGTCTGAACAAAGAAACTGTGGGCTCACAGCAGAATTAGATAACTGGTTTAGTGCCAGTGGACACAGATGAGGCTGAGGTACTCAATTTCATTGACTCTTTCTTCATGAGTCTGTGAAGAATTTCCGACACACATGTGTTTAGCTGAAGGATCCAAGGAAGTGCTGGAATGACCAGCAGTAGATGACAATTGAACTGGGGTTACTTGAGACAACTAGACTTATATGAGTCCCTGACATTTAATGGTATGCATCCAAGAATGCTGAGACCTGTCTTAATGTCCCTTTGAAGCAGCTTACTACCATTTTTCAGAAGTGTTGAATTCTGGAGTAGGTCTCAGATAACAAGAGAATTGATAGAACACCACTTAATTGGTGTTCCTAGGGCAGGACTGATTTAGTCCGTATGGACTCTTTTCATCTGAAGATCTGAAAGTTTGTTGTACTCTTCTGGGATAATTCTATTTATAAATTTATTTAATGGAAGCAGCCAGTATGTAACTTTGCTGTCGTTCAACCCACCCTTTTGTATATATCAACTTGTTACAATTGGTGTGTTGTTCCAAAAATCGTTTAATGTTTTCTGAATATACTGTAAAATACATGAGAAGGCCAAATTATGCTATGTGACCCTTCAATGCTGTTTTTATTCTAATAATGATGTATATACTTTTGTGTTGAAAAATGAGAAATATATTCCTGTGCATGATTTGCAAGTGAAGAATTGTTGCAGTTCTCACTTGGAGCAGGTGTTCGGGTAGCAAGGACGTGAGAAAGGGAGTGAAAAAAGTCTGTAAATAACTCTAAAGATGGCTGCCAAGAACATGCAGATGATTTAATGTGTGAACCAAGGACGAAGGGAAGGGA
Source organism: Pavo muticus (assembly GCA_016647715.1). Taxonomy (NCBI): domain Eukaryota; kingdom Metazoa; phylum Chordata; class Aves; order Galliformes; family Phasianidae; genus Pavo; species Pavo muticus. The sequence continues at coordinate 179,457 of JACDJE010000448.1, forward strand.
GTAAGTGTGGGTAAAAACAATGTTAAGATACTAGTGAAGCATCCATCAAACTGACTGCTCTGGGTGTTATCTCTTGAAGTATGTCTTTGTAGTCGCTTATCCAATCGTATCCTTGTTATTGTGTACTCAGAAGCACGGCTTAGATAGCTTAGGTACAGCCAATTATGTTATAACGCTTGTGAGCTGACCAATCATGATTCACCATGTTTAAAGCAATGTATTCTGTAAACCTATATAAGTAAATGGTAAAATGAAATAAAGCTGAAGCTTCTATCACTCATATTGAGTTAGGCCATGCTTCCCCGCGTCATAGAATACCAAAATCTCTGTTCCCGACAAAGAATCAAAAATTAGAATAGGAATTTAGATATAATGTCAGATAGATAAATGCATTATGAACAAAAATGTCTCTTACCCATGTGAAATTGTCACTTTTTTTTCTTTTATTGTTCATTCAGTAAAATCACAGAATCACAGAATCATAAGGTTGGAAACAACCTGCAAGATAATCCAGTCCAACCGTCCTCCCATTACCATTGCTACCACAAGCTACTAAACCATATCCTGTAGCTCCTCATCCAGACGCCTCTTGAACACTGTCAGGGACAGTGAATCCACCACCTCCATGGGTAGGCCATTCCAGTGCCTAACCACTCTCTGAGAGAAAAAGTATTTATTTCCTTATGTCTAACCTAACTCTCCTCTGGTACAACTTGTGGCCATTTCCTCAGGTCCTGTTTGTTGCCTGGGAGAAGAGGCCAAAACCTTCCTCATCATAACTTCCTTTCAGGAAGTTGTAGAGTGCAATAAGGTCTCCTCTGAGCCTCCTCTTCTCCAGACTAAACAATCCCAGCTTCCTCAGCCGCTCCTCATAACACTTGTGCTCCAGACCCCTCACCAGTTTACTTGCCCTTCTCTGGACATGTTCCAGGGCCTCAATGTCTTTCTTGTAGTGAGAGGCCCAAAACTGAACACAGTACTTGAGGTGCGGCCTCACCAGTGCTGAGTACAGGGGGATGATTACCTCTCTGCTCCTGCTGGCCACACTATTTCTAATGCAGGCCAGGATCCCATTGGCCCTCTTGGCCACCTGGGCACACTGTCGGCTCATGTTCAGCTGACCATCAACCAACGCCCCCAGGTCCCTTTCCTCTTCACAGTCATCCAGCCACTCATCTCCAAGCCTATAGCACTGCATGAGGTTATTGTGGCCAAAGTGCAGGATCCGGCACTTGGCCTTGTTGAACCTCATCCCATTCACCTCAGCCCAGCGATCCAGCTTATCTAGATCCCTCTGAAGGGCCTCCCTACCCTCAGGCAGAACCATACTACCTCCCAACTTGGTGTCATCAGCAAACTTACTTAGGGTACACTCAATCCCTTCATCTAGGTCATCAATAAAAATATTAAACAAGATGGGCCCCAGTACCGACCCCTGGGGGGCATTACTTGAAATGGGTCACCAGCTGGACTTAACTCCATTAACCACTACCTGTTGAGCATGGCCCTCTAGCCAGTTCCTTACCCAAAGAAGGGTATACTTGTCCCGGCCATGGGCAGCCAGTTTCCCCAGAAGAATACTGTAAGAGACAGTGTCAAAGGCTTTGCTGAAGTCTAGGTAGACTACAACAACAGCCTTTCCCTCATCTACCAGTCTGGTCACCCAGTCGTAGAAGGAGATGAGGTTGGTCAAGCATGACCTGCCTTTCATGAAGCCGTGCTGGCTGGGCCTGAGGATAACTGATCTGGCTATTAAAGGCAGATGTAAAGAAGGCATTGAGGACCTCAGCCTTCTCCCTATCCTCAGTGGTCACATTCCCCACTGCGTCAAGTAAAGGATGGAAATTCTCCTTGGTTCTTCTCTTACCGTTGATATATTTATAAAAGGATTTCTTATTCTCTTTTACTGCAGTGGCCAATCTGAGTTCAAGTTGGGCTTTTGCCTTCCTAACTTCCTCCCTGCATACCTTAGCAACTTCCTTGTAATCTCCCCAGGTAGCCTGTACCTTCTTCCAGAGGACATAGACTGTCTTTTTCTTCTGGAGTCTCAACAGTAGTTCCCAGCTCATCCAGTCTTCTTCCCCTACAGCTCGCCTTAAGGCATTCAGGGACAGCCTGTTCTTGTGCCTTTAAGATTTCCATTTTGAGGAGCCTCCAGGCTTCCTGCACCCCTTTACCCTTAATGAGTGACTCCCAAGGGACCCGTGCTACAGGCATCTTGAAAAAGATGAAACATAAATGAAATTTCATTGTGGTCGCAAAACTCGATTTCTCACACTTCTCATTTTTTTGTTCTAGCGTCTTTTTTTTTGTGTACTTGTAACTCATCTGTTTCTTATGTATTTTTTGCTTATGTTTTTGCTCCCCTCCCTTCCCTTCCCTTCCCCTTTCCTTCATTTTTTCCCCTCTCTTGAAGTCTTGAAGTTTTTCGTTTAGTTCTGCAGTGCTGTAGTAGTGGAGGGCATGACAAGCTCTTACTTAAATCTTATATATGTTTTTAATTTCTCAGGTATTTCTTTTAATACCATTTATCTATTCCATCATTGCTGCTAATTTTACTTATCTGAAAAACCATTAAAAATACTAGGTGAATTAAATGTGGTAAAAGAGATTTATTTTTTCATTGTGAAGGAAGAAGAAAAGAGGAAGGTAATAAAATCTTTATTTGTAACAAATTACTGAAGAAAAAGTACTGAATACATATTTCTGGTATTTCTGAGGAATATTGTTTTCTAGGGAACAGAACAGTGAACTGGTACTCATATTCAAGAGTTTTTAATTTGTATGCTGAATTATCTTGGACAAGTTACCTCATCTTTGTATCTGCCTTTCTCCCAGTCTGTCAGTCTGTTAAATCATGATAATTTTACAGGCACAACAATTGAAGTTGCATTTAGCAAAATGTTATTAAGTTTTCTCAATAAGGTATATTTTTTGAAGAAACCAGCAATAATCTACTTAGATCACGTGTTCTGAGAACAATGTTTGAAGGTTAATAGGTACATAAACTACTTCTGAAACTGACTACTGAAGAATTTCATGTTCAGTAAAAGAGCAAAGAGCAGAGCTGTTCCCATCAACCACACACCCACCCACATTCCTGGGGTACCTTATGAAGCCTAAGCTTCCCATTATACAACAGAAAAGTCAATAATATTGTAATATCATATATAAAATATCAGTGGGCATGAATCACTACTTTTCTGGAAAGACAAAACATTAAATGCAGTAAAAAGTTAATCTAGCTATCATTTTAAGCATGAAGGTAAAATAATCTTAAAGTTTGTGTAAAATTTGTTACTTGACAAATTTCCAAAGCAAAATTTACAAAATATATACTGTAGTAAATATTGTGCAATCTGCCACCAGACTCACGGATCTATGTCTGAAGTAAAATATTAAGAAAATTCTGTGTTAGTCTAAGGACATAGCACCTAGCAGAATTAATTTCATAAATCTGTTCCTCTGTCTCAGGAAACATGTTTCATAAAGCAAAAGATTTTATGCAAGTTTAAAAAGATAAATTCAGTATTAAAGTAAGTGAATGGAATACAAAGTTAAGTACAATCTTTAAAGCACTAAAATAAGAAAATTTTAGGTGTTTATTGTTGGTTACGATGATAGTTACTAACACTTTAAACTTCAAATTTATATCCAGCTTAGTGTCAACAACTTGACAAGAACTCATTCCTAAATATGCTATTAGCAAGGTTTCTCCTTCAAATTAAATGCAACTTTTCTAACATCTCTATTTTATATATGCTGAATTCCCAATAGAACTTCAGCAGACATTAAACCAATTTCAAATCAGTGCAGAGTTAATTGTTTTGCTTAGGAAAAAAAAAAAAAGAAAAGCAGTTTGCATATGTATTTAATATAAGGGTATGATATTAAGTGAAGGGGTTCGTGGAAATACTCTCCAGAAGTAAAACTCTTAATAAATGATTTACTCCCTTTGGTTGTAGCATCAGTTGTGACGCTAGAACAAAATACGTCCATAATATTATCTACTGATGGTGGTTGTAAAACTTTACAAGTACACACTCATTTGTTTTAATATCTGTGCTAAGATTTCAAAGTCAAACAATGAAAAGATCAGTGACAGCAGTTCTCTGAGAAACCTGAATTTGATCATCTGTATAAATTCTGTTACTTTTTACTTGCATGATTTTTTTTTTCCCATGACATATAGTTTTTTTCCATAATAGGTTGCTACTCAACTCTTATTATCCCAACATTAAATGAAATGTCTTTAGGCTTTTTTTTTTTTTTTTTCCCCCACCTTAGGCTGATCTAGAGCTCTTCTAAATTTAAAATTAGCATTTCACATGGCTCCTCTTTTCATTTTACTACAACAGCATGGGAATAATCTGTTAATTAGGCAGAATATATTTTGACTATAGCACTGTGAAAAGAGATATTATTGTCCTGATTTTACAAAGAGTGACAGAACCAACAGCATTTCCTTTAGTTTTCCAAATTGAGAAGTCCATCGCATTTTCAGACTACTGAGCTGAAATATTCCATATGTTCAAAGTACGTTGTCAAAGCAATTTCTGAAGTAGACTATTGCTTTCCATTAGGAAAAAAATATAAAGCAAACATTAGAAAGTCACAATTAATTGTTTGTATTAGAAGGACAGATATGAAAGTAATATCTCCTATTTTATTCTGTTGGCCCACAATATCAAAGGTGGATGTTGGTTTAAATTTTGTTGCTGTGAGACAGTTGGCAGCAGAGAGGCAGTCTGACTAAATGGAGTCTGACATGGAAATGTACATGAAGCAAAGGTGTGTAACTGAATTCTTCCTTGTAGAAAATACTGCACCCACTGAGATTCATCAGTGCTTGCTTGCTGAATGTTCATGAAGACCAAACAGTGGATGTGAGGACAGTGAGATGATGGGTGGTGCATTTCAGTAGTAGTGATGGCAAAATTAAAGACAAGCTATGTTCTGGATGGCCATGCACAGTTGACACACCACAAAGTGTAGAGCTTCTTGATCAGTTTGTCTGCTCAAATTGGCAGATTATAAACATGGAACTATGCATAGAGCTGAATACTGGCTTCAGTACACTGGAAATGATGGTGAGAAAATTGGAAAATCACAGTTTGTGCCAGGTGAATCCCATGAATGCTCACACAGGAATAGAAAAAAAACTGTATGCAAGTTTGTCAAGACCCATTGAACCAATATGAAGCTGAAGGTGATGGCATCCTGGGTCACATCATTACTGGTGACAAGATGTGGTATCACCACTATGAGCTGGAGTCGAAACAGCAACATGTGAATTCCCCATTGAATAAAAATTCAAGACACAGCCGTCAGTGGGTAAAGCACTTTCTTTTTGGATAGGAAATGGGTGATTCTTCTGGATTTCATGAAACTCAGACAAACTATCAATGCTGACTGCTATGTTGTGTCAGCCCCCAGCTCTACCTACCATGTTCAGAACGGCAGGACTTTACACTGTCATAGAAGGCAAAGCCAGAACACAGGTAGCATTGGAGTTATCCTTGGTTCACAGCTCATCTGACCTGAGGGAGAAACTGGCCCCTGACAGTGTAACTCAGGAAAATATAGAGACTTCGAATTTAATCTTAAGTGGAGCTCAATCCTAACAATCAGTTCCTGTTCAGCTTGCAATCAGTAATGTTTTCTGGTTCTGTTTTATTATTCTATCATCTCATCTTTTACCCAGACAAGTAATGATTGTACCCTACTTCAAATTCTAGACTCCTATGGGATCTGTTATTCCTTTTAACCACATTGTTGGGCTTTAATCTGGCAGGCAGCTAAGAACCACACAGGCATTCACTCACTCCCCCATAGTGGGATGGGATAAATAATAATAATAATAATAATAATAATAATAATAATAATAATAAACAAAGCTAGTGGTTTTAAATAAAAATAGTACACTAGAACAGAATAGGAAAGGAAAATAATAATAATAGTAAATAAAATACACAGAAGAAGTGATGCACAATGCAATTGCTCATCACTCGTTGGCCAATGCTCAGCCAGTCCCCAAGCAACTGTCTCCTCCTTCCCAGTAAAAGCCCTTCAGTTTTATTGTTCATTATGACATGATATGTTCCGAGATAGTACTTTCATGAGTCTGGGTCAGCTGTGCTGGTCCTGTCCTGTTCCAGTGTCTTGTGCACCTATAGCCTCTTTGCTGGAATGGCAATATGAGAAGCTGAGAAGTCCTTCACTAAGAGCAAGCAATGCTTACATCAGTGTGTTATCAATATTATTCTCATTCTAAATCCAAAGCACAGCACCATACCAGCTACTAGGAAGAAGTTTCTTCTTTCCCAGAAGAAACTAGGACGCACAAACTAGGAGTTGCTAGTGCCATATTTTTTTTACTTTTCTTTTATCTCTGTATTGTTTTCACCCTCACTTTTTTGTTTGTCTTCAGTTCTACTTACAGCAGTAACTAATCCCCATTCCTGTATTTTTGGCTTGCTCTTCCTATCTTAACTTTATACTTTGAAACCTGTACTTTTCTCCTCTAAAATTATCTGTGTCAGACGGTTTTCTGTTTCATACAGTTTATCCACCAGCAATAGTGAAACTGTAAGGGAGGAGCTGGCAAAATAAGGACTAAGGGTTTTACTTTACTGATTATTGCCTATTCAAAGGAATAAGATAGGACAGGTACAAATATGCTATGAGAAGTAAAGGACAGATTAGGAGCTTTCCCTACAAAATAGTTAACAGCATAATTTCTTTGGTCTGTTTCTTAGTCTTTTTTTTTTCTTTTTTTCTTTTTTGCTTCTGAATTTTATGTGTGTGTAGAAGAGTTTGATAAATTTCAGGTGAAAAAGAAATTGGAAACCACACAAATACACTTCTGAAAGCTTGAGATGTACTATAAAGCTAGAAATGAACAGAAGGAGGAGGGGAATGTATGAAGTTATGGTATTTGTCCTCCCAAGTAACCATTACAGATTATGAAGTCCTGCTTTCCTGGAAATGTCTATCTGCCTGCTGATGGGAAATGGTGAATGAATTCCTTATTTTACTTTGCTTGCATGCACAGATTTTCCTTTGCTTCTTATACTATCTTTATCTCAACAGAAGAGTTCTCTCATGTTTATCCTTCTGATTTTCTTCCCCGTTCCACTTGGAGGGGTGAGCAAGTGGCTGTGTGGAGCTTGATTTCCAACAGGGGTTAACCCACAACATGGACTAGCAAAAAACTACAGGCACCACTTCCATGAAGTGGAGTTTGCAACTGTTAAATTGTAAATCAGGGGAGATCCTAGACACTAAACTGGGAAGGATTCCCTTGGAATTTCTTTAATAGGTTGATGTAATGACCTTAAGTTGTGCCAGGAGATGTTCAAGATGGATATTAGGAAAAAAAAATATATTCTCAGAAAGAATGGTGAGGCATTGGAACAGTTTGCACAGGGAGGTGGTAGAATCACCATCCCTGGAGGTGTTCAAGAAACCCGTGGATGTGAAACTGAAGTATATTGTTAGTGAGCACGGTGGTGATGGGCTTATGTTTGGACTAAATGATCTTGGTCGTTTCCAACCTTAATGATTCTATGATTCTATGGTTCTATATTCTTCTTCTATTGTGGTGCCCCATAACATATGCAGTTCTCAAAGCCACACCAGTGAAGAGCAGAGCAGGACAAGCACTTCTCTTGATTAGGTAGTTCTACTGTGCTTAACACATCCCAAGATATACTTGGACCTTTTGGTTTCCAGGGCACACTGTTGACACAGATTCAACTTATCGTTGATCAAAACCCCCAGGTGTCTTTGTGTGGAGCTGTTCCCCAACCTGTCATCCCACACTGAGGCCAGAAGTGCCTTCTTCATCAGGTCCATGCTGGGCACAGAAGCAATGAGAGTGGCAGTGCCCCAGAACCCCTGTGTCACAGTTCTGCCAGCTAGCAATGCATAGTCACAATGGCCAGAGGTAGGGTAAAAGGGCAAGGCTCACATGGCCCAAGTCATCCTGATGAGCAAGGCCAGAGGGACAGGCCAGGTTCTGAGATGCCATTTGTGACCTGCATCTGTGGCCAGGAAGGAATTTCTTCCACCGTGGCACATTAGCACTGGTCACTGAGGAAATGTTTGCCTTCCTTCACAGCACTGAGGAGCCTCTTGCGAGGACTCCTCTAGGCTGAGTTGACTAAGATGCTACATGCCTCACTTTTGCAGGATCATTTCTCCTGCAACAGAATAAATATTTCCCCACAGCCCTCTGGCACAGCTCCCCAGAAGCTTTTTACCTTTTAGAGCATCAGGAAGCATGACCACTTGCCAAAGATTTTTGGGGCATCTTTGACTAGGTCATTGCCAGCTGCTCTTGCAGCACTGAGATGCCACCAACACCCTGTTGTTCTCTGGCTATCTTTCCTACCAGAGGTCTGCAAGCAGAAGTGAACCCAGGGACTTAGAAGGTAAGGGGGCTCATGAGAGCTGGTTGGCACTTAAACACCACTTCTTCCAAGCTCAAGATTGGTACATCACTAAGAGTAAGATATCAGGAAAAGTTGGCAAGAGGCCTATGTGGATGAGCAAGGAACTCATGCATAATCTAAAAGGAAAGAAGAAGGTCCATTACATATGGGAAAGGGGCCTGTCTGCCTGGGAAGAATGTAAGAACGCTGTCAGGTCTTGTAGGGATGCAATGAGGAAGGCTAAGGCCCTCTTGGAATTAAACCTTGCAAAGCAGGTAAAGGATAACAGGAAAAAAAAAAAAACCTATGTCAGTAGCAAAAGGAAGACTAGGGAAAATGCAAGTCCCCTGATAAATGCCTACTAAATGAGATGGATGCCTTGGTAAGAGGGAACACTGAGAAGGCAGAGATTCTGAATGCCTGCCTTGCATCAGTCTTTAATGCTAAGACTATAGTATTCAGGAATCCGAGACTCTGGAGATAAGAGAGGGAGTGTGGGGAAAGAAAGACTTTCAGTTGGTCAAAGAGGATCTGGTCAGAGAGTGTCTAGCTAAAATCAATGCACACAAATCCATGGGCCTCTATAGGATGTATCCACATGTGCTGTGAGAATTGGCAGAGGTGATTACTGAATCACTCTCTATCATCTTTGAAAGGTCTTGGGGAATGGGAGAGCACCTGAAGACTTAACGACAGTCAGTGTCACCCCAGTCTTCAAAAAGGGCAAGAAGGATGATCCATGAAACTACAGGCCAGTTGGCCTCATCTTCTTCTCTGGAAAGGTGATGGAACAACTTGTTCTGGATGCCTTCTCCAAGCAATTGGAAGAGAAGAAGGTTATCAGGAGTAATCAACATGGATTCACGAAGGGGAAATCATGCTTGACCAACCTGATAGCCTTCTATAGCGTCACCACTGGCTGGGTAGATGCGGGGAAAGCAGTGGATGTTGTGTACCTTGATTTTCAGCATGGCATTTGACACTGTTTCCCACAACATCCTTGTTATAAAACTTAGACAGTGTGGGATAGATGAGTTGGACTGAGAACTGGCTGACTGGCAGAACTCAGAGGGTTGACATCAGTGGTTCAGAGTCTGGTTGGAGATCTGTAACAGGACTGTTCCCCAGGAGTTTGTGCTGGGTCTGGTCTTGCTCAACATCTTCATCAGCATCCTGTCTGAAGGGATAGAATCCACCCTCAGCAAGTTTACTGATGATGCAAATCTGGCAGGAGTGGAAGGCTGTGCTGCCATTCAACAAGACCTGAACAGACTGGAGAGTTGGGAAGGGAGGGAACTGATGAGGTTTAACAAGAGCAAGTGTAGTGTCTCACACCTGGGGAGGAATAACCAAATGCATAAGTACAGGTTAGGGGATGAAGTACTGGGGAGGAGTTCTGAGGAGAAGGGCCTGGGGCTCCTAGTGGACAACATACTGTCCAGAGCCAGCAGTGTGCCCTTTTGGCTAAGAAGACCAATGGCATATTGGGGTGCATTAAAAAAGTGTGGCCAGCAAGTGGAGGGAGGTGATTCTTCCCCTCTACCCTGCCCTGATGAGGCCACATTTAGAATACTGTGTTCAGTTCCGGGTTCCCCAGTTTAAAAAAGATGAGGATCTCCTAGAAGGAGTCCAGTGAAGGATCACAAAGACAATTAAGGTCCTGGAGCATCTCCCACATGAAAAAACGTTGAGTAGACTGAGAGGAGATCTGATAAAAGTTAATAAATATCTAAAGGCACATGGGAGGCAAATGGATGAGGCCAGGCTCTTCTCACTGGTATGTATCAATAGGAGAAGGAGTAATGGACCAAAACTTTAACATAGGAAGTTCTGTTCTAACATGCTTTATGGAACTTCTTTATGGTAAGGGTGACGGAGCACTGGAACAGGTTGCCCAAAGAGGTTGTATAGACTCTTTTTATGGAGATATTCAAGACTCATCTGGATGCCTGCTTGTGTGACCTATTGTAAGGCTCCTACTTTAGCAGGGGGGTTGGGCTTGATGATCTCTTCCAACCCCTGTGATTCTGTGACTTGCCTAACTTCTGTGTGCCAAGCTCTACTTGGGTCTTAAACAGCTGCAGGCTTAAGGCACCATCAGGATCTTCCACTTCTCAGCTTACTTAGAGGTAGAAGGGAAGGTTAGCCAAGATGGACTAGCTCCATGAACATAGCAAATGAAATTAAAGACTCTTTATATCAGTGTTTTGAGATATGGATATGTTTTTATCTTTTGAAAAGGAGCTCATGTGCTTAGGCAGAAGTTAACATCTCTGGCAAAGGCAGATGACAGAAAAATTACCCATAAGATAATTTTATTCCAGTCTTTCTTTTCTTCATCTTCAACCTATGAAACTTGGTGTTTGAATGAGAATACATAGTTTTAGTTTTGAATTTTTTAACATAACTCATCATCCCTATTTTCATCCATATTGAAGAATACACTAGAATCTGCTTGCAAAAGAATGAAAAACATCAACCTTTAAATCACATTGTCCCAGGTGCATTCTACTGTATTTTATGTGGATCAATAAACAACTCTAGTCCCCTCACATAATTACATTTCTTTAGAGGAATCCTTTATTTTTTTATCCCCCCAAAATGAGATCGTCCATTTTCAGTTGTGATTAAATGTACTAGAGCTTTTTATTTATATATCTGTCCCCAAGTCCTGTCTTATTAAGCTTTTAGGATAAGAGTCTGTTCAAAAGCCTTTAAAGCTCAGAATACATATATATATATATTTTTTTCCTCTCTATTGAGCCCCCTTATTCTTCTATACAGTAAGCCAAAGTAGTTTCCCCGCAGCATTCTTAAAGCAGCTTCCTTACAGTCATCCTCCTGTTTTTTTTTTTTTTCCCCCTCCATTCTTTACGCTCTACATTCTGATACACATCCTTGTAAATTCTGCTATATCTTGGTAGCAGCGAAAAAAGTTTTCTTTCCTGACAGCAATCAGTCATATCCTAATTTTAATAAGGAAACTGGAAGAGGGAAGATCACCAGTTCACGGGAAGTACTTGCTGCAGGTTTTTCTTCTGTCTTCATTTGTAGAAGAAAACATCCTTCTTTTGTCACCAGACCTATTATTCTAATATGAAAAAAAAAAAAAAAAGAAAAAAGAAAAAAGACACGTTTAACCCACACGCAAAAAAGTTCATTACAAGTCATTTTGAAACACCACAGGATTTTTAATTTTCAGATCAACGCTCCTAAAATGCAATTATGAAAGCTGTGTTTAGACTCTAATGAAGTACAATATTAGCAGATGGAAGAATAAAAGGTTCTAATACTTTAATTATCACTATTGAATGCCTCATTTTCCCCAACTCCTGCAGAATTCAGAAAAAACAAACAAACAAAAAAAGGCTAATTCAGTTATTTTGAATTGCTCTCTGGAACACTCCGTGTCTTTCTTCTTCCAACAGGGACTAAAATTCTAACTACACAGTACTGCAAGCCACATCCCTAAATTAAGACTAAAGGGGTAATTTTCCCTCATTTCTCTGCCATGTTTCAGAGAATCGTTAAAGTTGGAAAAGACCTCCAAGATCATCTAGTCCAACTGTTTCATGATCAACTACTTTCAAGTTTGAAAGAAAGTGGCCAAATTACAGTGATTTGCTGCAAAAAGACAGTCAGAAAAAGATAAGAGGCAGAGGAAAATGAAAGATAATATTGGGAAAGATAGAGGCTGCAAAAGAAAAACACTGGCTATGACTATCTTAGTAAACCAAACAGGACAAGCACACTAGCAAAAGTGTATTGCCATCTATTTGCTAGCATGCCTCTTGGAAGATTTTTGGCCTATGCCAACTAGTGTTGTCTCATAAGAAAGCAACAAAGATAACTCTGTTATTTGGGGAAAAGGGTTCAACCATAAGGAAGTGTACAGTGTCATGCAGACAATGGCTCATGATCTTTCTCATATATTAAAATAGATAAATCCTAGATGTGTTCTATTCTCTATTCTTGTTGAGAAAGGATTTCGCCTTCTGTAAAAGAGATAACCAGCAGTATCCCTTACCGGGACTTACAAGCCTTTCAGAGAGGCCAAGCAGATATCAAGGATGATACAGACCTTCTGTATCATCTGTTTCCTGATCAAGCAGACACGTGGTCGGGTCCTAAGGAGGAGCTGCTCACACTGCCTCCTTTGTCTCTTTCTTCACAGCAGATGAGCTGAAAGTATAAGAGTCATACCAGGAAGCAGATCCTGGGCTGAGCTCCCAAGAACAGGGCCTGTTAGGCCCTGGATTCGCAGATGGACAGATGCCTTCCCCATTATGAGATGTCCAAATACAGATCTTTGGATTGTGTCCACAGCATCCTCTAGTACAAACATGACTACTGAATATTACCTTTTATTTTAGATTAAATGTTCCGTATGCACTTTTTACATGATAGTAAAGCAGGCTTAAATAACTCTTAACCTGTGATGCACTAGTAATAGTGTAACTAGTAGGTGTTGGGAGATGATCCTTCTTCTCAACACTAGTGAGGCCAAATCTAGAATGCTGAGTCTAGTTCTTATCTTCTCAGTATAGGAGAGACATGAACATACTAGAGAGAGTCCGGCAATGGTCCACAAAGATGATAAAGAGACTGGAATTTGTATCATATGATACATATCACAATCACATGTACTAGGATTAGGTAGCAAGATAGTGGTAGCAGGAGTCTGTGGGGGTAGACTTTGTGGGAAGAAGATGGGTAACACCATACCAGACACAGTTACAGACAGCTGCAACAGCCCCACTACAGGGCAGAGCTGAATGCAGCAACCACTCTGGGGGTGACTCTGGAAAAAAGAAAGTAAAACTTGCTGGGAAGAAGATTAGAGAATATGGAGGACATGAGGGAAAAGATTAAAAAAAAAAAAAAAACGGAATTTGAGGGTTGAACTCAGGAAGATAATGGGAAAACAGATTAGAATCATAGAAACATAGAATTATAGAATCACTGAGGTTGGAAAAGACCTCTAAGATCATCTAGTCCAACCAATGTTACTTGACATACAGGTATAAACAAAATATTGTGATTTTATCAACCTGGTAAAAAGACTTCATACAAATAATGGGGTTAGAAGAATAATGCCCACAGCAAATGAATGAAGTTCTTGCTATTGATAGCTGGTCTAAGTTATCTTATGATAACATGCAAGGGCTACTCTGTAGCCAGTGTCTTGTATTTTATTATGCTGGCACATAACATCAGAGGTCGAACCTTTCCTCCAGTATTCTCTTAAATTTTGTTGCTGTGTGACTCTTGGCAGCAAAGGGGCCATCTGACAAAATGGAGTCTGACATGGAAGTGAGCATAATGCAAAGGAGTATAATTGAATTCCTCCATGTGGAAAAAGAAATATACCCATTAACATTCTTTGACACTTACTGAATATTGATTGAGACCAAATAGTGTGTATGAACACAGTGAGGCAATGGGCATTGCATTTCAGCAGTGGTGACAGCAACATAAGTGACAAGCTATATTCTGGACAGCCCCACACAGCTTCCACATCACACAATGGAGAGCATCTTGATCAGCTCATTCACACAAGTTTTCAGATTACAAATACAGAACTATGTACAGAGCTGAATATAGGCTACAGTGCATTGGAAACAATGGTGTGAAGATGAGAATACTGCAAATTTTCCACCAGGTGAGTCCAGTGAGTGTCTACACAAGAAAAGAAAAAACACTGAATGCAAGTATGTTAGGACATATTGAACCAATATGATGCTGAAGGTGACAGTTTCCTGGATCACATCATTACCAGTGACAAGACATAGTATCATTACTACAAGTATAAGTCAAAACGGAAGTTCATTAACTGCCAACAAATGAATTCCCCATCAAAGCAAAAGATTAAGATGCAGTCCTCCATGGGTAAAGTAATGTGCATTCTTTTGGGACAGGAAATGGGTGATTTGTCTGGATTTCAGGGAACCTGAACAAACCATCAACTCTGACTGATGCATCACGACATTGACTAAGCTGAAAACTCTAACTTACAGAATCACGCTAGAGAAGACGACAACTTTTCTACTGCAATGCATTAATGCTAGGCCTCATACTAGTTTGAACATGGAACAGTGCCAAACTTATCTGGACTGTTGTAATGTGATGTAAAGTGCAACAATAAAGCAGAACAGCAAGATCCCAGGCTGCAGTAAGTAAGGATTCACTCAAATGCAAAAGCAGTAAACACAGAAACAAGAGGAAGAAGCTGCATAACTTCAGAAGACATAAAGCATACAGGAATTCCAGAAGGATATGCTTGTCTCCACTGCCAACCCTTAAATGAAGTCTGGGAAGGGGTAGACCCTGGTTCCACCCCTTCTGGTCACTAAAGCGCATTGCATGCACCTGAACTCCCCTGGGTTGGCCCTGCCTTCCTATCAGGTGCTGAATCACTGTTTCAAGCCATGACTTAGCATTTCCACTACAACAGTACTTCTACATCCACCATTTATTCAGAATTTGATGCCTTCTGACTTTGATCTGTTTGGGCCAATGAAAGACGGACTCTGTGGGCAACGTTTTTCTGAGGAATGATGCTACCATAGCAGCTGTGAAACAGTGGGTCACCTCTGCTGGAGTAGATTTTTATGAGCCTGGCATACAGGCTCTTGTTCATCTCTGGCAAAAATGCATAGGTAATGGTGGTGACTATGTAGAAAAATAGTTCTTTGTAGGTGACAATTTGTTCTGTCTAATGGTGTTATTGTATCTGTTGTAGTTTCCATGGAAACAAATAGGAGGCATTACTTTCACTGCAACATATGTATGTATAGTTACTTCTGACCAGCTGTAAGATAAACCACTGGTTCTGTGCATACAGCATTAAAACAGCGTTAGAAGCATTGATAGGTCTGAAGATGTACAGATAAAGGTAGGTTAGCTTCAAACTTTATTAGACATACTTGATCGAGCACAGGAAAAATAACATTTTTCACAGATTTTTAAATCGCCAATATATAGACAGATTTGTTTAATGTGAAAGAAATATCCTTGCTCCAAAGGCCTACTGTTTATTTAAGTAAAGATCTCTAGCCCTATTCTCATAATTGGATGATCATAGAATCAAAAAATTTTCCAAAATTCTGGGTGATGTGGGCTGACGTTATCAAAAAGTTAAGCAAAATTGTTAAAAGCATGACTACGTGGAAATTAGTCTGAAAACAGGAAGTAAACACAAGCAGGCATGCAACAAGCATTGCATTATATTTAATCCTTACTTGCAAATATGAGAAATTATATATGCCATATACATTATTTTGGCTATCTATTCATTTTTTCCAGCATGGCTACTCACTACACAGTGTGTAAATCCAGATATTATTGACTAAATCCCCATATATAGGAGTTTTAAACATACTTATCATATTTTGTTTTAAAAAAATATTTTGGAAGTAGTACTGTGATATCTCATAGAAATGAAACTTAAGAAATTTATGTCTGTTTTCTAGATTCCTTAATAATATAATGCTTGCTTTGATAATTTCATACCAGCTTCTCCTTTAGTGTTGAAATGACACAGCACATTATAGATCTTTCATTAGTATAATAGATTTTTGGAGATGAAATCCAGGTGGCATATCAAAAAAGAGAATAAAAGAAAATAGAAAGTGTATGAAATAAAACTCAGGGTTTATTTTATTTTATTTTCAGAAACAAACTATTACAGACAAACAGGTTTTCAATAACAACCTCAATAAAATCTTCAAATTTTGGAATTTCTTTTTTTTTCCTACCCAATAAAATTATTTACAAATAAAGCTTACACAAATCCTCAGACTCTCTGCAATAATATGTTATGATCAAATGACTAAGCTGGTGTCAAAAACTTTTAACTCACTGTTGATACTCTAACAGTAATCCTTTCTAGATCAAGATGCTCTGATTTTACAACATCTTTTAAATTGTCTCAGGAAATATTTGTGGAGAACATCACTTATGTTAATGTGAAGTCTGCCAGTTATCTTGTTACATTAAGAGTAGAAAATATACTGAGACACAAAATATGATTGATTTCACCATGCAAATACTTGAGTAGTGAGAAGAATAACTTTATTTTCAGAAACAGTGGCTTATCTAACAGTAGTGAAGGTTTGAAAGTAGTATCCTGTAACAATAATTTCAAAATTTTAATATAAACAGTTCCATATTTCTGTTGTAAAATAGAATTTTTAGGTCTTATATTTTTAACTGACTTGCACGTCCATGTATTTTTCCTGCAGAAGATCTCTTCACATATACATCAGTTGATCTAAATATTTCTGCACCACTATCACATTTGCCTCCCTAACCCTCTTCATATTTACAGATTGAAAACAAATGCATTATACAAATAATTATATGCTGGATTGCTAATGTGTATAGGTAATACTAAGATTTAGAACAGTAAACTTTACTTACAAAAAAGAGTACCTAAACAGATAAGTCTAAGACCTAATACATGTATCTTAAGTATGATAGTAGATGATAGAAATCATTTAGACTAATTACACTCCACATTTTAAGTATGGGTATATGTCAGCTGAAATATACTTACTGTCCAAATTATTGTATGTGAATTGATGTTCAAACTTGTTTTTGGAAAATTATACAACAGTGGGAATGGAAAGGCTTTACTGCGTTGTTTTAGAAGAACAAGAACACATTTGCAAGCATTGCCTGCTTTGCTTTAAGCCATCAGCACGTACTCTGCATGCCTTGAGAAGTATTTTGTGATTGATGGAAATAGACAAGTTTTCTTAAACAGACAAGCTGACAAAGGTGCAATATGTACACTCTGAGTTGTGGGGATCGTAAGTCACCTATATGAACAGATTGAACAAAGGTCACGGAACATGCTTTGTTTCAGCTGGCTTTTGAGCAATCCCACTGAAGACCTAAAAAACATATCTGTAAATATATATATATTTTTATTAACTGAGTGGAGCCCCGTTTTCACTGACCTGTCTGTATCCTGATTTAATATGTATTTACAATACAATAAAATTAAGCAGAAAATCAATTATATGAGCACACACACAAAAAAAAAATAGACATGGTAATTTAAATTGATCAGAACTATAAGTATATTACAGTTATTAAATAACTATGGCCTATTTTTAATAGCTGTATAAAAAGAATCAGACTTTCAGAATCAACCTGACTCTCCCCTGATGTACCTTCATGCCGTTCCCTTGGGTCCTGTTGTTGTCACTAGAGAGAAGAGATCAGCAACTTGCACCCCACTTCTCTTGTGAGGAAGCTGTTGACCACCATGCAGCCTCTCCTCAGCCTCCTCTTCTCTAGACTGAATAAAACCAGAGACTTCAGCCACTCCTCATACATCTTGCTGAGCTGAACTGTGTCCTCTCCTAGCTTCTTGTGCACCCCCAGCCTCCTGTCTGGCAGGGTACTATGAGAAGCTGAAAAGTGCTTGTCACTGCATAAGCACTGCTCAGGCACAACTAAAACATCACTTTGTTATCAACATTATTTTCATCCTAAATCTGAAACACAATACAGTACTAGCTACTATTCTCTGAATTGAGGTGTTGTTCTCAAGCAGATGAGTCAAAAGGGGGAGATTGGGGTAGCAATGTCCCTCCTGTTGTAATGGAAGAGGCCTTTGAAATGGTACTCCATAACATCCTTTTCTCTAAATTGGAAACATATGGATTTAATTGGTGGATTGTTCAATAGATGAAAAACTGGTTGGAAGACCGTACCAAGAGAATGGTGGTTAGTGGTTTAATGTCCAGATGGAAATCAGTGGTGAGTTGTGTCCCTCAGGAGTCAGTACTAGGTCTGATGCCCTTTAATATCTTCGTCACTGACACTGACAGTGGGATCAAGTGGACCCTCAGCAACTTTGTGGATGACATCAAGTTGTATGGTGCAGTTGATATGTCCAAGGGACAAGATGCCATTCTGAGAGACCTAGACAGGCTTGAGCAGTGGGCCCAGGAGAATCTCATGAGATTCAGCAAATCCAAGTGCAAGGTCTTGCAACTGGGTTATGGCAATCCCCACTATCAATACAAGCTGAAGGGTGAAAGGATTAAGTGCAGTACTACTGAAAAGGACTTGGGGATACTGGTGGATGGCAAGCTGGACGTGACCAACGAATGTTCCCTCTCAGCCCAGAAAACCAACCGTATCCTGGGTTGCATCAAAAGAAGTGTGGCTAGCAAGTTGAGGGAAGTGATCCCTTTACTCTGCACTGGTGAGACCTCACCTGAAGTAGTGTCCAGGTGTGGACAGTCCTCATTACAGGAAAGACACAGACCTGCTGGAGTGCATCCAGAGGAGGGCCACAAAAATGATCTTAGGGATGGAACACCTCCCATATGAGGACAGGTTGAGAGAATTCAGACTGTTCAGCCTTGAGGAGTCCCAGAAGAGACCGAATAGTGGCCTTTCAATATCTAAAGGGAGGCTATAAGAAAGAAGAGGACAGACTCTTTAGTAAGGTCTGTTGTGATAAAACAATGAAAAATGGTTTCAAACTAAGGAAGGGAAGTTTCAGACTAGATATAAGAGAAAAAAAAAAAAAGTTATAGTACATGTAGTGAGGCTCTAGGAGAAGGTTGCCCAGAGATGTGATGTATGCTCCATCCTTGGAGATATTCAAGGTCAGTCTACATGGAACTCCGAGCAACCTGATCTAGCTGTAGACGTTCCTGTTCATTTCAGTGGAGTTGGACTAGCTGACCTTTAAAGGTCCCTTCCAACTTAAATGATTCTATGATTCTACTAGGAAGAAAATTAACTCTGTCCCATCTGAGACCACGACATATAAAGAGAATATTTTTTCTGCTTTTGATAATAATTTCTCAGTGGAATACTATTGCAATAGATAGTCACAATTCCTACAAATTTAGGCTCTTTTAATCTTTACAATAGTCACTTAACAAGATGGTTTTTGCCATTGTTGAAATTATGGATGTACTGAAATTGCATATCTGAAGCCCATCTCTTCTGACACTACAGGTTCTCCACTCTGCTGTCAGTTAAAACAGGTAACAGAATGAGGAGAAACTGGAAGTATGTTTATAAATAGCTGATTTCAATCTGTCCTTGAAATGTTGTGTATAGAAATCAAACTAACACTCAAAATGCAATCATGCAACACCACTCATGCTGTGCTGCTCTAGGCTAAAGGTATGCATCAAGGAAATACCAACTTTTTTTGCTTGTTTCCTGCCAGTATGTTGTCGTTCTTGCTGGGAGTCCTGAAAGCCTCTAGGCATTTGGTAATTTACAGCAGCGGTAATTCATTCAGAAGTTATGGACAGTGTCCTGCTACAGAGAGAGCAGCTTCTGTGTCCTGTTAATGAATCTGGATCATAAATACTACTACTGCTGACAGATGTAATTACTCAGGGAAATCCATTTCACTGCAACCTTGTGTTCACCTTATAAGTGTCATAAATGAGCTCATCTTGAAAACCTGACATTCAAGAGAAATATAACCATGACCTAAGAAAGATGTGAGTGTTGACAAATGATGACAAATGTCAGTAGTTCAGATACAATCTTGACAGGTCTGCTCTTGTTAACATCAACAGTATTAGGAGAATGGTGAAATAACCTATTACTTTTGTGCAAAGGTTTTCTGTTAAGAGCATCTCCCTCTTCTGCAATTCCCACCTTTCCCCTGCCAGCTATCCAGCCAACACCATTCCAGTAGACGCCTCTTGAATAAAGTTTTTATCCCCTCATACAAAAGATTAGATAAAACATAAGTTTTCTGAAGATATTATTGTCTAAAAATACACATGTATATTCTGACAGTTATCTCATTACCCAGTTATATCTGCATTTAAGAACATATTAATATGAATTTTTAGCTTTCTAAACATTTATAGCTATGGACCATGTAACATTTTTTCATTCCAAGATCTTACTCTCAATCCACTCAGCCCTTTGTGCTGAGTGAGAAAGCAGTATGTGTATAAAGATGATCAGGAACAGTTCCCCTGGATCGCTGTTCCCTCATGGGCCCAGAAATCCTACACCATCAAGCTGGGTGTTACATCTCCCACACATTATATAGCATGTTACTGTGGTGCAGCTCAGTGCCCATGGACTGTCCACCAACTTTTACAGCAGTTCATGTTCTATTCCGTGTGGGGCAAGACAGCCTGTTTTCCTTGTAAGAGCTGTCGGCATGCAGTGGGTCTGCTTTGCTCCCCACAGCTGCTGTGCTCTCCATTAGTGCAGGCAGAAAAAGGCAAAACTGAAGCACATGTAAGCACAGCAATATCGCTTGTCCCAAAGGTTTCTGTTAATAAGATCAGACCCTCCAGGGAACTAAACTAAACGAGTCAGAGCTCATCTCACTTTTTTCTCAAGTATGCAAACCTTATACAGGCCTCCTCACAGACACTTCTTGAGATTTTGGAGTTTATAGGCGTGGTTTTCCCTTCTTGCCCATATATTAAACAGATTTTATTAAACTTTTATTAAACAGATTTTATGCAGACTTTTCCAAATTTCAGACACATATTATTTCAGGGAATTACAAACTGAGGAAGAAATTTTCTTCAATAAGATATGAAAGAATTGTTCAGTTTAACCAAGATATTCTATCTCTCATGGGAAAATTATTTCAAAGTTAGACACCTTAAGATTCGAGTGGTAGAAGAATTATTTCTGCCTTCTGTCACAAAGTTTTTCTGCAGTGGATGAAACATAAAATGCTCTCTTCCAACAACAACAATATCAACAACAAAAAAACTTTCTTAAATTGAAAACAAATCTTTCAGCAATTCAAGCTCTTTTATATTTCAATTTTACTAGAAGCTCTAAGTATATTTTCTCCACATTTGTCTTAAAATACTGTAGAACTAATGACATGTAGGTTATCTTTCTCTCTTCTTTCTGCCATCCACCTCTCATGCTCTGAAAAATAAATACTAAAATAAAGACATAGAAATAATAAGTAAAATGATATATTAAACAGACAATAAAATAAATATTGAAGCTATCTGAAACTGTTTTTCTTCCTCTCCAGAAAAGTTTTATTTTTGTTCAGGGTCAGTCAGAAAAGGTAAACTGAAAAGCTGGTGTATACATTGACAAATACATTCAATTGCAAAATGGATAAAAAAACAAAAGAAAATATCTGAACTGTAAAAAAATTCAAAGTTTTTAGTCAACAG
Source organism: Pavo muticus (assembly GCA_016647715.1). Classification (NCBI taxonomy): domain Eukaryota; kingdom Metazoa; phylum Chordata; class Aves; order Galliformes; family Phasianidae; genus Pavo; species Pavo muticus. The sequence goes on from JACDJE010000448.1 coordinate 201,055, forward strand.
TATTACTCTATTATAAGACAGAAATGACTACATGACTGAGTTTTTTTCTTCATTTTCAGCTGGTCAATTTTATTGTTATAGTAAACATGAACTCTGAGAATGGTATTATCTGCAATATGCCAACTGGACATAGTTACACATTCATTATGATAAACTGGAACACAAAGTCATGATAACTTGAACACAAAATATTAAGACTTTTTTAATCTTCATAGTGCTAAGACTAATCTATGCTGTTTACAAATCCAGTCATAAACTTAATCTCTTTGCTACTTATGTACAAGCAAAAAAAAGCAAACTGTTCATTTATCTGACAGGCATTAATTTGAACTGCTAATAAAAATGATGAAAGCATGTAAATGTCTCTTGGTTGTTCCCTGTCTCTACAAAACGTTAAATTTACCTTTTGCCTTCCAGTTTTGTGTCATTGGGTCCAGAGTATGATCAGTAGCATGAAATCTGGTTGGAGGCCAGGAACTAGCAATGGATCCCAGGGGTCAGTACTAGGTCCGGTCCAGTTTAACGTCTCCTTTAATGATCTGGATTATAGAACAGAACATACATTTAGCAAGTCTGAAGATGACACAAAACTGGATGGAATGAAAGACATGCCATTGGGTTGTGCTGGAATCCAGCTGGATCTAAACAGACTGAATAGATGGGTTGACAGTAATCCAGTGAATTTCTGCAAAGGGAAGTGCAAAGTCCTGCACCTAGAGAGGAACAACACCATGCATCAGAATAAACTGGGGGCTACCTTAGACAAAGTATTACGAGCATATCAAGGGAGGTCATACTCCTCTGTTCAGAATGGGTGATATCACACCTGAGGTACTTGGATCTCCAGAACAAGAGTGAGATGGACTTACTAGAGAAGGTTCAGTGAAGGACCACAAAGATGATGAAAGTATAGCACCACTCCTATGAGGAAAGGCTGCGAGAGCAGGGATTGTTCCAACTGGAGAAGGCTCCAGGAGGATCTTATGCACACAGATACCTGAATTCAAGGTGAAAAGAGTACAGGACTATAACATTTTCAGTGGTGCCCAGTTACAGGACAAGAATTGATGGGCACACACTGAGACACATCAATGTCATCTAAACATCAGGAAGCACTTGATTTCTGTGCAAGTGACTGAGATCTGGCACAGGTTTCCTAGAGAGGTTGTTGAATCTCTAGCATTGGAAATATTCAAAAGCCATCTGGATCTGGTGCTGGGAAGCTTGCTCTGTATAACTGGCCCAACTTGATCATGAAGATTGGATCAGAGGTCCCTTCCAAGCTCTACAATTTTGCTATTGTCTAAATTCACTTTCTCTCCCTTTATTAAGCATCCAGTGAGCAGACTGCAACACCTCTGTAAAAGATACAGTATAATCCCTTTAAATACGATTATTTTATAACACTAACCATTATTCTTGGTTTATTTGGAGGGTTATTTTTGATTTATTGATTGATTGCATGAAGCACAAACAGTCTCTTCAGACCTACCACTATCAGAGTAAATTTCTCACTTTCCAACTTTTGGAAAATATCCTGCCTGCATCCCTACTCCTATTGAGCTAAATGACAGTGAGACTAAGGTGAGTATCAGAACTGTCTCTCTCATCCTTGCTTTTCGTGGAAAAAGATACTTTGCACATGTATTAGGTATGAGCAATAGTGCACCACAAGTCTTCACTGAAGCTCACTGAAGAAAAAGGACTGCAAAACAGATTGACTTACATTCATGTATTTAAAAACAGATGAACTGTCCAGTGAATCAAAGTGAAGATGGAGAACAAAGAAAAGATTTTGTTACACATTTGTGCAACTCCCATTTGTGCAACTGGAGCACCTCCCTTATGAAGACAGGCTGAAGGAGCTGGGCTTGTTCAGCCTGGAGAAAAGAAGGCTGTGGGGTGACCTAATTGCAGCCTTTCAGTACCTAAAGGGAGCCTATTAACAGGAAGGGAGACAACTCTTTGAAAGGGTAGATAACAGCAGGACAAAGGGAAATGGTTTTAAGTTGAGGGAGGGGAGATTTAGGTTGGATGTCAGGGGGAAGTTCTTTACTGTGAGAGTGGTGAGATGCTGGAACAGGCTGCCCAGAGAGGTTGTGGATGCCACGTGCCTGAAGGTTTTCAAGGTCAGATTGGATGGGGTCCTGGGCAACCTGGTCTAGTATTAAATGGGGAGGTTGGTATCCCTGCCTGGCAGGAGGGTTGAAGAGTCATGATCCTTGAGGTCCCTTCCAACCCGGGCCATTCTGTATGATTCTGTGTGAACTCCTGTATAAAACTGTAGTAGAATATATTTGTCCCTCATATTGCTCTTAATCATTTCAAGAACCTATCGTAGCTTTAGAATCTCTTACAAAAGTACCATTAAATAAATACTAATATTTAAACTCTTTTTTAATAGGGTCATGTTTCTCAAACTTTTCAGACAGCAACCAAATACTGCCTAAGTAAAGAGAAATATGTATTTTTCCAGATCTGCTATTTACTATAAATGAAGTCCTTAATGGAATAGACACTATAAAAAGCAAAATAAAATTTCTGTGTTGAAACTTTTATCCTTATTCTTTCAAGTGCATTTAAACTGTTCAAAGAAAAATATATTTGTTGACCTTTTTGAAAGTAAAGAGCAGAAAAGTAAAATTACATAAATACTTAACTAAATTTGCTTTCTCTGTGGTGTTATCAAAAGTGTAGCCCACATGACTAATGCTAAATATAACTTGAACTGATAGTACAAAAAGGTACTAAGATTAGGATCAATCTTTGACTGATGAAACTTAAGAGGGCTTTTCTTTTTTTCTTTTTCTTTTTCTTTTTCTTTTTCTCTATATTTTGTCTTTATTCTGGAAATATTCATAAATAGATAACAAGATGTAACTTCTCTGATATTGCTTGAAATTATGAAAATACAGTTCTGGTCTTCCTAATGACCATCTGCAGGGAAATTTAAGAAGATATATAATTGAAAAGGTGAACTAGTACATGATTCTCTTCTTTCTTAAATATTAAAAGTACTTCTGGGGGCATTTTAATATAATCTTCGAACGAGTTTCAGTTAAAAATAAGTACTTCCTTCAGAACACTATTAATTATGCAACTTCACTTGAATACTTCATGCATTTAAGACTTTTCAAGCAATCTAATCAACAAATTGTGTCATGGGCAAAGACTTTTCTCTTTCTGGCTATTGCTGCTAAAGCAACAATTAAAGAATGGCTTTGAAAGAAGAATGTAGTTTCCTGTGTGTTATGTCTCATAATTTTCACCTCTGCATTCTGCTTTTAGCTAAGACATGCTTCTTATCTTAAGGAGTATGCACATTTGACCAATAATGTAAAAGTCATAGCCTTCTTCTACGAGTGTAGATTTGACAAAATATCTACCCACCTCTCCATATGCTTTACAGAATACATGGAAAGAACACTGGTATATTTTATGGTTCAACTTGTTAAACTTTCACAAAGTGTGAAATATATA
>JACDJE010000448.1:205040-248467 GCA_016647715.1 Pavo muticus
AAATCTTTGTGGAATACGGGAGAGTTTCTCAATTGACTTAAATAAATACAACTCTTCTAAAGCCAGGGATACATCAATTTACAGATTTCAGTGAATGTATGCTAATATATACCAGCTGAGAATCTGGCATTCAACAGACTGTAAATTTGCGTAAAGGCTTATTCATAATCCTGGATAATAGGAAGGGATGCTTGGAAGGATTATTTCAGTCATTTTGAAGACGTAATTAAGCCAAACATATAGACTTTTTAAAAGCCTTTCAGGAGACAGCTGCTATTTAAAAACAACAACAACTTTTATTGTTGTTCACAGTAAGAGATGTATTTACCAATAAATCCACCTCAAAAGGAATGATTTAGTTACATTTTACAGGTAAAAGAGTCCAGCCAATATGTAGGCTGCAAGCTATTTCCTACTTGACATTATGTATATTTAGGACATTGTGAGAATCTGAAAGAAGTCTTAATCACCATCAATATTCAAGTTCAATAAGATCTAAACACCTATTAATGGAATAAATGTCAGCTTAACCATAGTAGGAAAAACACATTTCTCCACAGTTGAGAAGCTATTCTGAGATTTATGTCAAGTAAAAGTTCTATCTACATTACAGATTGTTCCTCAGCCTACACATCAGAAAAGCTTCATGGGTGTTTTCAGATCAACTAAAATTTAATATGAAAACAGTTTACTTGGGTAAAAGTCCTTAGTCCTTGAGCAATGAAATATGAAAGATGTGAATTTATGTACCTGCTACCATTTAATTCAAAATAAAGCATTTGAGACTTGTAGTTCTCATTTACAATGGTAGCTTTCTGATGCTATTCTGGATCTGTCTGGGATATAATTGACTTTCACCACAGCAGCCTATATAATGCTGTGCTTGTAGATAGAACAGTATCCATGTTGCACCAGTGTTTTGGTTAGTGCTGAGCAGTGGTGGCTCAGCATCAAGGCTGTCTGCAAATTCCACCAAAAGCCAGCGGGCTGGGGGTGGGCAAAATGTGGAGAGGGGACAGGGACATCACCAGTGAAGCTGTATTAAACCAACTAAAGGAATATTCTGTATGTCACATGCAGCAATAAAAACTGGGGAAAGAGGAGGAGAAGGAGAAGGAGAAGGAGAAGGAGAAGGAGAAGGAGAAGGAGAAGGAGAAGGAGAAGGAGAAGGAGAAGGAGAAGGAGAAGGAGAAGGAGAAGGAGAAGGAGAAGGAGAAGGAGAAGGAGAAGGAGAAGGAGAAGGAGAAGGAGAAGGAGAAGGAGAAGGAAGTGGGGGCTCTTGTCATGAAAGTGTTTGTCTTTATAAGCAACCACTCTGCACATTGAGGTCCTGCTTCCCAAGATGTGGCTGAATGTTTCTTGCTGAAGGGAAGTAGAGAATAATTATTTTCTCCTTTTGCTTCCATATGGCACTTTTTTCATTATACTGCTCCTCATCTCAACACGAGTTTTCTTCTTTCATCATATTTTCTGCTCCTGTCGTTCTGAAGAGAAGGAGTGAGAGAATGGTGTGGTGGAGTTGAGCTACCCACTGACTGCCAAACCACCACAAATGCTTAGAAAATTAGTGATGAGCTACTTAATTATTTTACCTAAAATCATAATTTCATATCTAAGAATCTGAAATGGAACAATAAATAAAAGTTTCCCTTATTTTTTGTCCAGAGAGATATTGGTAAATTTACCAATAGAGCTTATCTCTAGCAAGTTTGAAGCTTCCAACCTATTTTATTATTGTTGTTGTTGTTGTTTGGTTTTGTTTTGTTTTTTGTACTTTGCTGAAAACCATTAGATATCAGTCATGCTATTTCTCCAGCCTTTGGTGTTCCCTTTCATGATACTCCTGTCCTCCACCTATCACCTGTAAGCTTGCAAAGTGTGTATGCATTCCATCTCATCACCCTTGTCAGTAATGACAATATTGGTCTCAGTATCAGCTACTGAGACATACTGTTCATTGATTGTTGCAGACTGTAGTTTGAATTCCTGACATTTGTTTCTAATGATCCAACTAGTGTTCAACATTTGTTTTCACAGAATCACAGATTGGCTTGGCTTGAAATATAACTTAAATATCATCTAATTTCAACCCTGCTGTCATGGACAGAGACACCTCCCACTATAGCAGATTGTCCAAAGCCCTATCCAATCTGGCCTTGAACACTTCAAGTGATGGGACAACCACACCTTCCTAGGGCAACCAGTTCCAGTGCCTCATCATCCTCATAGTAAAGAATTCCTTCCTATACGTCTACACTCTTTTAGTTTAAAACCATTATCCTTCCTCCTGTCACTACATCCCCTGAAAAAGAGTACCACTCCAGCTTTCCTGTAGGTCCTCTTTAGGTTCTGGAAAATGCTAAAAGACCTCTCAGGGGCCTTCTCTGCTCTTGGCTGAATGACTCCAATTCTGTCATCCTGTCTTCATAGAATAGGTGCTTCTGCACTCTAATCATCTTTGTGGCCCTTCTCTGTACTAACTCCTACAGGTCCATACTTTCTTTCTGTTGAGGGCCTCAGAGCTCCATTGTACTCCAGATGGGGCTTCATGAGGGTGGAGCAGAGGTGGAGAATAACCTCCCTTGACCTGCCAACCATGCTTCTTTTGATGCAGCCTAGACTCACTTTGTAAAGTGAGTCATGTAACCATAGATATAAACCATAGAGGTCAACTGTGTTGGCCAAACACGATGTTAAACTAACACTGGGTATTCACAATCACCTTATTTTCTTACACATGCCTAGATATGACTTCCAAGAGGATGTAGAATAATAGATTCAAAGAATCATAGAATGGCTTAGGTTGGAGGGGACCAAAGATCATCTAATGCCAACCACTAGACCAGGCTGCCCAGGATCCCATCTAACCTGGTCTTGAATGCCTCCATGGATGGGGCATCCACAGCGTCTCTGAGCAACCTGTTCCAGTGCCTCACCATCCTTTGAGTAAAAAAAACCATTCTTCCTGACATCTAATTTAAAACTCCGCTCTTTTTATTGTAAGCCATTTCCTCCTGTTCTATCACTATCAGACTATGCAAAAAGTCATTTCCCCTCCTGTTTGTAAGTTCTCTTTAAATAGTGGAAGACCACAATGGGATCTCCCTGGAATCTTCTCCAAGTTAAACAAGCCCAGTTCCCTAAACCTTTCTTCATAGGAGAGTTGTTCTAGTCCTCTGGTCATATTTGTGGCCCTCCTCTGGACCCACTCCAACAGCTCTACATCCTTTATCTACTGGGCACCTCACACTTGGGCAGAGTACTCCAGATGGGGCCTTACAAGGGCAGAGTCATTGGCCTCCACCTGGACATAGAGTCATTGACCACTACCCTCTGTCTATGACCATGCAACTAATTCTTTATCCACCAAATATTCCAGCCTTCATACCCACATTTCTCCAATTTAGAGATCAGGATGTGCTGCGGAGTCAGCAGGGATGGGTGTCCAGCGCGTGGGGAAGCACGACAAACTCAATATGAGTGGTAAAAGCTTCACTTTATTCTAAACAGAGCAATCCATTTATAAGGAATACTTGGCATTGCCCGATTGGCTACATATCTTATTGACATTAATCAGATTGGTTACTAACGCTCATCAGCTACTCATATTTACAGCACAGGGGGGGTGTATACATTCCAGCTTATGCACACACTAATTCCCTGCCTTGCATCTGCTTCTGGCTTCAAGGCCACAGTGACCCTTATCTGCACTCCTCCACTATCCTGTTCTCACAGTATTTTTCCAGCATGATGCCTTCTGTGCTGCCACAGAGATTTTGCTCGTACAGCGAGTCATGGCTGCCTTGCTCCTTCAGCCATTCCTCCACAAGGATGAAGTATGAGGAGCATATGAAAGGCCTTGCACAAGTCCAGGTTGATGACATCACTTGCTCTTCCTTTGTCCATTGATGCAGTCACTGCATCATAGAAGGCCGTCAAATTGGTCAGGCATGATCTGCCCTTGGTGAAGCCATGCTGGATGTCTTGGATCACTTGTTCATCTTGCATGTGTCTTAACATCTCTACCAGGAGAATCCTCTCCATGATCTTCCCTTTGCTACACTATATGCCTGACCTACTTCTAATTCCTTGCATTCTCCTTCTTCCAGTTATAAGGCATCCTCCTAGCCGTCAAACCTTTCAAAGATAGTATAGATCAGATTCCTAAATACATTAGCCAACTCTTCCAGATTTCAGTCATCCTATCCAATTTGCTTAAGTAAGTGCCTCCTGCTTGATCCTTCTGTGTGTGAAAAGAAGCTTTAATCACATAACCAAAAATGTGATCTCCGGAATGATCTCCACTGCATCAACGGACAAGGGAAGAGCTACTGATATAATCTATCTGGACTTCTGTAAAGCCTTTGACACTGTACCCCACAACATCCTTCTCTCCAAATTGGAAAGATAAGGATTTGATGGGTGGACAGTTCAGTGGATGAAGGATCAGCCTCAATGGCTACAGGATCGAGTCCAGAGAGTGGTCATTGGCTCAATGCCAGGATGGAGATCAGTGATGAGTGGTGTCCCCCAGATGCCAGGTGCTGATACTCTTGAATATCTTCACTAATGACACTGACAGGGGGGTTGAATGCACGCTCAGTAAATTTGCTAATACAACCAAGCTACAGGATGCAGTCAATATACCATCTAGGGATGGGATACCATCCAGAGGGACTTAGACAGGCTTGTGAAGTGTGCTCAGGTGAATCTCATGAGGTTCAACAAATCCAAATGCAAGATCTTTCATCTTCTGAGGCAACCCCCATTACCATTACCAACTGGGGGATGAAATGTCTGAGTGCAGCCCTGCCAAAAAGACCTGGTGGTACCGGTGGATGGGAAGCTGGACATGGGTCTGCAATGTGCCCTCACAGCCCTGAAAACCAGCCATATCCTGAGCTGCATCAAAAATATGTGGCAAGCAGCTTGAGGGAGGTGATCCTGCACCTCTACTCTGCACTGGTGAGGTCTCACCTGAAGTACTGCATCCAGATGTGGAGTCCTCAGTACAGGAGAGACATAGACCTGTTGGAGTGTGTCCAGAGGAGGGCCACAAAAATGATCCAAAGGGATGGAACACCTCTCCTCTGAGGACAGGCTGAGAAAGATGGGGTTGTTCAGTCTGGAGAAGAGAAGGCTCTGAGGTGACCTGATAGCAGCCTTTCAGTATCTAAAGGGGAGCTATAGGAAAGAAGGGGACAGACTCTTTAGCAGGGTCTGTGGTGACAGAACAATGGGGAATGGTTTCAAGCTCAAAGAGGGTAGATTTAGGTTAGATATAAGGAAAAAGTCTTTTACAGTGAGGGTGGAGAGGCACAGGAACAGTTTTCTTAGTGATGTGGTGGATGCCCCATCCCTGGAGACTTTCAAGGTGAGGCTGGATAAGGCCCTGGGCAATCTGATCTAGCTGTGCATGTCCCTGTTAATTGCAGAGGAGTTGTACTAGGGAGGTACTAAAGTTGTACTAAAGGGAGATGACCTTTAAATGTCCCTTTCAACTCTAAGGATTCTATGATTCTATGATTCTATGATTCTATGATAATGTGTCCACCATAATCTCCCTTCCACCACTGACCTAATCTCTAATTCTGACTGACAAGTTTCCAACAAGCATTTCATCCATCTTTTAGGTAGGAACAGTAAACATCAAGCTACTCTTTCACTTACAATACTTGTCTTGGTCTTTTCTTTCTGTTATTCTGTCCAAAGATACCATATCCTTCCATTCAGCACTTTAATCATGCAAGCTATTGCACCATGTGTCTTCAGTCATAATCATCTTGTGGTCCTGTGACTAGGCATAGGTTTTTAACTTATTCCGTTTCTCAAGCTTCATATGTTCACCCAGATGAGATAGAACTGCAGTTGTGCTATTTTTTCAAGGGAAGTGAGAGACAGTATCCATCTTTCTTTACTTATTTTTTTTTTCTGTCTTTGACTTCTGTTTCTTAATAAATCTAACTTAAAATAATCCTCAGTAAGTGCTGACCCTGCTGTCAAATGTATCCTTGCCCTACTTCATCACAGGGATTTGATGTTTTGGCTGCAGTCCTTGTTCTTCAGAGAGGTCTCCAAGATCATTAAAATCCTTACCTGTGACAAAAGTCCAGAAGTCATACAGCCAAGAAGTGACCTGTGGGATGAGTTTTATCCTACTTAATTCCTTCTTATTTACCATGAGGATGGAATGCTATGATACATGAGCTGCCATTCCCTCCAGCTTGGCCCTTAGATCCCTGCAGTCAAGCTATTATAGTTGAAATACAAGAAATAGCAAATATCTTTACCATTTTACATTCACACAACAGCTCCTGGCTTTCCAGAATTGGCTTGAATATCATCTTGGTAAAAGAAAGTCATTGAAACAAGTATTGTTGGATGTACATTCAATCCATGAGCCAGAAGTATTAAAGATGGACAAACATTTAATTAATTCCTCTCTATTTGGATAAATTACAAAAGGAAACATGTAAAAGCATATCTATTAATATTTTTAGAATTTCTCTCTAAAAGAGGTTCCAGGTCCATAGATTATCTGGAGTCAGAAGTACTTCCTTACAACTCTCAGTTGTAATTTAAAATATATTATAATAAATTAAACTAATTTAAAATATAACTCTGACTTCAACATTTGTGATTACCGGGCACTATGTAATTGTACGATTAAGGCAGTTCTCTATCAACATTCAGTCTGGTTTTGTCTTAATTATGAGGCACCAATTATTCTCACACCTTGAGGAGAGAAAAAAATATTTCATACTAAATATCTGTCTGTGTTTTAGTAACTAGATATCTAAGGTTTAGAATCAGGTTATATATATACATATATATTATTTTTTTCTTCTGGACTTGTACTTGAATTTCCCTTGTGTATTTCCCTGTAGTATGTTTCTTAACACTAACACTTAGTTTCACAAGAGAAGCAGCCTGGAGCACACAGCAAGGGAAATAAGTGCAAATAACATACCAGAGCTGCTCAGAAAAAAAAACAAAAAATTATTTGTTTTCCAGTGTCATATGAATAATAGAAGTTCATTGTAAAGTTCAGCAAGCAAAACATTCAAACAGATTACAACTCTCCAAGTGTATAAATTAATTTTTCCCGTGCTCCTTGTAGTTAAGGGAAACTGAATTTGATGGGCCTCGAGTCACTGGGAATTCCTAATTCTAAGTCTGCTGGAGCAAACTTTGGTTTACGCACAACTCAGGGAATCCCAATCATGAAACATTACGAAACAAATGTTTTTTATCCTAAAACATGACCTAACAACATTGTTCAGAAAAAAATATATATGCAAACCTCCATAAATAAAACTCCCTTGAGGACTCAAAAAAATTGTCTTCTCATTCCTATGTCCACTCCATTTGTATTTAAACTCATTCTGAAAGTAGAGAAGAAGTAAAGCAGTTTTGAGGTCAAGTTCACAATTTAATTGGCCAACACAGTCTATTACCCATGAAAAGAAAAGAAGCAATTGTACTCCATTCTCTCTTTATTGCCCTCTGTCATTTCAACAGAAGGGATGAGAGAGCAGTTGTCTAAGTGAGAAGGTGAGTAAAAGTCTGTTGTTTGGTGGACACATCTTTCTCTTCCGATACCGTCCTCATTATGCAGATGTAGTGTACACAAGGAATTAGTAGAGGAGCAATAACACGTGAGCAGAAAAGTGAGAACAATTCTCTGCTGCCTTTCCTGCAGAAGATAGTCTCAGCTGCCTTTAGTTGCTCCTTGAAGCACAGGGATTGCTTCAGGGGAAATCTGCTGACTCCCTGGAAGCTGATTTCTGAGTAACAGTCCAAAAATTTAAGTGACAAGAGAGAAGGAATTTAATTGCTAGTTCATATGAATGACACATAGCAGGGATATGATTCTATAAAAACGGGCACATTATGGTACAGGAAAAAATAATCTGAAAATAAAGAATAATCAGATATTTTTTCATGATCTCATTTTACTAGTAATGAAATAGCAAAAGTTGTCTCTCTTTTATGCAAATACGGAGACCACAATTTGCAATGGATTTGTCAGGACTGAACCTACAGTGATGCTATGGCCATTTGAAAATCAAAAAAATTAAATGCATCATAAAACAGAATCATATAATTTCTATATACTTAATTTAGTAGAATAATGAAATTATTTTCTTTCCATCATGCAGAATTAAAGCAAATATGCAACAGTACGTAACAGTACATAAACATAACAATTTTTTCAAGGTGTATAAATAGACAGTATGAATAGCCTCTTTAGATTTTAAGATTACTTTTTAATGAATCTTTGCAAAAGTTGGAAAAATAACTTATTTTTCCCTCTTTTACAGTGATTCATGATTGTTGTGTTTAACTATGGAATTAATATTTTTTATGGTTGTTGAGCATGTGTATTCATATGAGAACATAATTGAACATCTGCACAGGAGACTGATTATTTTTCAAGTATAATTTCAACATGTTAAGGAAATTTGAATAATCTTCAGATTTTTCAAATTCTTAGTAGAAAGTGAATATCTGACAAATTGCTATATTGACTGTAAATAATATAGGGAAAAGTCAAGCCAGAAACAGTAATCTAAAATAAATTTTGCTATCATACTGTCATTTCTCACTAATGAACAAAACATTTGTGTAACTTTATCACACAACTGTGTTAGGAAAATTTCTGCTTCAATAGATTTGCTTGAACTTCTTTATCCCAAAACAAGTCAAAGGAGAATCTTCACATTTTTTCATTCAAATAAAGGAAAAGTCCACTAGGGCAAACTCCTGTGGGCTCTCTCAAAGTGCTGGGGGACACAGCCCCTCTTTTATCCCTGTACCCTGATGCTAATGAGCCCTTCCCCCTTTACCCATTTGCTGAGGAACTTGGGGTTCACATTCTTCTCCATCTGCCTATCAGAGCTCATCCCCCCTCACTAGATATGCCCCTTTTTTAAACTTCTTTATACATTCTAATCTGGATTCAGATTTTGTTGTTTTGCCCAACTGGAACTGTCTTTGTATCCTATTAAGTCTATCACTCTTTATCCTGTCCAGCAAACAAGATTTACAGGTGCTAAGCTAGCATCTCCTACAGTAACTTGCAAGATAAGTTTGCTTAACCAGATCCTTGTGACTGAAACTCTTCTTCTCATCTTTATCCTTTTTTTTCAGGGACCCCCCCATCCTTCCTTTGTTCTTCCCAAAATTCGGCTTCTTTTTCAAGAACACCTTATCCTTGTTTTTCCCTCAGTTGCTTATTATTAATTTTAGAATTAATTTGGAGCATAGCTCTAAAACCAGAGCTATTTTTATTTCTTATTTTGATAATGAAAACAAATTTGAATGTGACTTTACATCATGCAATAAAAATATATTTATTTACTTTGAGCCAATAATGTTTTGTTCATGTACTTTAAGTAAATGAATGATAATTTACACCACCTAGTTACCTCTTGTTTTGGATGGCAAGTTTCTAGATTATGCAAGGAATTTTAGTTTTGTCTTATACATTCCAGTAATTGTGCTGATGAAAAAGTATATGGGGCTTTTCAGAAAAGCACACTTACTTTAATGTATATGCCCCACTCAATAAGATCAAACACTGATGTGTAAATAATTACATGCAAATCAAAAGAAACACACAAGCAGACTTATCAAATGAACATCAGAGGAGCATAGTTGCATAGAAAAAGACAAAAATGACAAGGCTGCACTGCAAGAATTTCTGTAGCAGAGTACTCTGATTTTGTTCATATTTAGCCATTAATAGTAGGGCTAGATTTGTGTTGGAGTTAGAATTTGAAGACTTGGGTCTTCTTTGATCCCTTCCTCGAAGATGATTCATTTTTTTTTTTTTTCTGAATTGTATAGTACAGGTACTGTATATATAATTGTATAGATATGAGTTGATATCAATTTATTTATGAATTACAAATTTCTTTCTGTCTTTTTTAATGTAGAAGACATTTACTAGGTTTTTTGTTTTTTGTTTTTTGTTTTTTTTTTTTGGGGGGGGGGGGCAGGAACAGAAAGGAAGAATAATTTGGAGCTATGGAGATGGAAAAATAGCTCATCTCCCATCCATTAGCTCGGTGGTTTGAGGACTCAGCAGATTATAGAAAATCTCTTCTCTGCAGAAAAGGATTTGAATCAGTGTGATTCTTGTGAAGATTCTAAATAAACTACAACAGTGCAAAGATTAGTGACTTCTTTCTTCCTCTTGCAGCTGATCCAATTTTATTTCAGAGATCCTTTAGTACTCTATTCAAAGACTTTTGGGTTTTGGTCTGGTGGTCAGGATGTTCATACAGTCAATAAAAGGGAAATGGCTGCATTGCAGCCCTGTCTAAAGCCAATTTTTCTTATTATTTGTATGTAGGGAAAGAACTCCAACAACATTGTTTATGCCAAACTAAGTATGTATTGATGTCTGTGGTTTCTAATTTGCTGTTTAACTATGCACTTAAATCACAGATCTGTTATGTTCATTATTATCATTTCAACAGTAAATATTTTCAGCCACTCTCATCCTGAAATAAGTAAAAAGCAAATGAACAAACAAACAAAATCTGTGTTTAAAACAAAAAAACAACAAAAACAAAACAAAAACAAAACAAAACAAAACAAAAAAAAACAAAAAAAAACACACCTTGGTCCTAAATTTCATACCAAGCTATTTAAACTGCTTGAATTCAGTGTAGCAATTTGTCTTGCCTTCAAAGGCATTTGTAAAAGAAACTATTCTCACCATTTCCATTTTAGCATCTACGTATTCTTTGAAGTGTATTTGCTGAGTCTACATACTTGTCATAGCCAAGGAATATTTGAATCTTAGTTGATGACTAAGATCTTTACCTTTTGCTAATCTAGTACAAATATTGCGCAGATTCAGAAGACAAGTTCAGTTTGAATATAAAAATAGCACAATAAAAATATTTCCAAATGTATATATATATATGCATACAAACACACATATAATGAAAGTACTCCCCATTTTCATCAAATGTCCTTATGCTAGAAAGGTGAAAATGTAATTAACTGACTTCTCTCATAACTGACAGTTATGAGAAGCATCTCTCATAAATAAAAACATCAAACTTTTTAGTGTGAGAATTCCATTGCTAGGTAACATCTTTTAACAGCCAAATACCTTTTACGCTCCATTAATTTTGATATCATCAACTTAACAAGTATTCTTTATATTGGCTTCTGAAAGAGGAATGTACCACATAGAAATAATTAAGTCATTGTAATGAAATACATATTCTGAGATATCAGAAAATGGAAATCTGAAATTCAGCGCATGTTTGTTTGTTTGTTTTCTTAAGTAAGCTGATTGAGCAGTAAACAATATGTATATGTACAGTATTCTTTACCTGCTTTGGGTTTGTCTCACTTTAACAGTGTAAAAAGTATAAGGTAGAAGTCATGTTAGTGATAGTCCTGTTCAGTGATAGGATTAGAGGAAATGGCTTCAAGTTGGACCAGAAGAGGTTCAGTTTGGGTGTTAGGAAAAATTTCTTCTTTGTAAGAGCTGTCACGTGCTGGAATGGGTTGCACAGAGAGGTAGTTGAGTCACCACCCCTTCAAGAAATGTTTAGATAATGTACCAATGGACATGGCTTAGTGCAAAAATATTGATGGTAGGTGGACAGTTGGACTAAAGGATCACGGAGGCTTTTTCTGTGTTTCTGTGTTGGTCCCCTTTTTGGAAATACTTATTTTCTCTCCATGATAATAGAGGGAACTTTGCTGAATGGATTATACTAGACATCTAACTTGCATATGGCTGAAAAGTGAGAATAGAACAGGATAGTGAGAAAAAAAACAACACACAAAAACACTACCTTCTCACCTTCTCCCCCCCCTCCTTCCCAAGGTCAACTTCAGTCCTGCTTCTTCAACCTTCTTTCAGCCCTGAGCAGTACAGGAGTATGAGGAACGAGTGTTGTGATCAGTTATAACATTTTGTTTTGGATGCTCCTTCCTTCTCAAATTCTTTCCTCATTTCAGCAGGAGCGACTTTCCAGGGGATGTACTTGTTCATGAGCTGCTCCAGCGTGGTACTTTCATACAGACTTCAGTTCTTCAAGGACTCCTCTACCATGTGTCCTTTCCACAGAGTGAAGTCCACTGAGGCCAGATTTCTGCAGCATTAATCCTCCACAAGCCACAGCTCCTTCCAAACCAACTGCAGACTACACAGATTTATAAAATGTCTGTCTCTCATTATCAGAGCAAGAGGGGAGATTCTTTGATATACCTGAAGTGAGATTGAGACACAAGAGAAGTCAAATGTCATCCGATCAGTTTATTATCAATTAAAATGACGGGGAAAGGAAAGGCTGGTGGTTATTATGAATTAGGGCTATGGGGAAGGGAAGGTGGGTGATAGGAAAGATAGGAAAAGAGCATGAATTATATGAAGAGAAAATAGTCACCACCAAGGTGACTATTTTTTCAGGAAAAACTTCTTTACAGAAAGGGTGTTAAGCACTGGAATGGGCTCCCCAGGGAGGTGGTGGAGGCACCATCCCTGAATGTGTTTAAAAGCCATTTGGATGTGGTGCTCAGGGACATGATTTAGCAGAGGGTTATTAGAGTTAGGGTAGTATGGTTAGGTTACGGTTGGACTTGATGACCTTTAAAATCTTTTCCAACCTGAGCAATTCTATGATTCTATGATTCTAAGGTTCCAGCAGTGTCCATTGTTCTCTCTTCTGACAGTCAAAGGCCAATACAGGAGTAAGGATGCAGGGGGAGATGGCAGCAGAATGCCCAGCCTTAGGCAGCAAGTAGGTAAGCGGTAGGCAACCAACAGAGAGTCCAGAAGAAACAGGCAGGTCTCAGGTACCAGGCCCGGGAGAATCAGGCAGCAGGTTAAGCATCATGCCACGAGAAGTCCAATATCAGGCACAAATATCTTTCAGCAGCACAGGGTCACACCAGCAAGGCAGACATCCTCTGTCTTGACAACAGTAATCTCTGCTCCCATGTCTACCAAAAATGTTTCTGGAACTAATTTAGGTTCAACAACACATGTGATTAACAAATCATTTCCCTTGGTTGTGAGCCTCCTAATATGTATCCACCCTTTACTCCCCCCACCACCCCTGTCTCAATTAAGAGGGGCAAAAGAATTAGGAACAGTTCCTTCCTGGTGCCTGCTCGTGTGTGGGCCATTTTCCTTCAGGGCATATCCACCTGCTCCAATATGATACTCCATGGGTTCTAGGGGGACAAGTGTATCATCACAGTTCTTTCCACGGGCCGCAGGGCCATCTCTGCTGATATGGTGCCTGGAGCACCTCCTTCCTCTCCTTCTTCATTGGCTTTTGAAATGCAGAATTGTTTCTCTAACATTTTCCCACTCCCTTCTCTTGCTACTCCTGTAGTGTTGTTTTTTTGTAGTGTTTTTTTACCCTTTAATTTTGTTATTGCAGAGGTGTCACCAGTTTGGCTGCTAGGCTCAGCTTTGGCCAAAGGTGGGTCAGTTGGAGCTTGCTGGAAATGGTTACGTTAAGTATCTGCAGTCCCTGACTACTTCCCACAGATACCTCCCACAGTCCTCATTCTACCAAAACCTTTCCATGTAAACCCAATACGTTTCTACAGCTAATTAGTGCCCTCGAATGGTGAATATCCATTATGTTAAGAAACAACAACAACAACAAAATATTAATAACATATCAGTACTCTTCTTTCCTTTCTTTTCTTGCTTCCTTCATTCTTTCCTCTATCCTTTTCTTTCCTTCTTCAAATCCTCTTTATTCCATTTTTTTCTTTTGTAATGCTACCAAGAATGTATTTTAAATAATATTTGTTGTCATTGATCTTGACTATTAGCATGATAACTCGTAAATGGACAAACACAAAAATAGACAGTGAAAATTTAAAAGGATAAGTTTTCAGGGGGTTGCTAGAGTTTCTGAACAAAATCAAAGTATTATAAGTATCTAAAGGAAATGCCGTATTTTAAGTCTACTCTTACAGTGAAATCAGCAGTTTTTGAATGGAATCACAGGGTGATAGAATAACTTGAGTTGAAAGAAACCGATAAGGATTATCTAGTTCAACTCCTGGCTCCACATAGGGCCATTCAAAAATCAGGTAATTTTTCTGAGAGCATTGCCCAGATACTTTTTGAGCTCTGGCATGCTTGATGCCATTACCACTGGGAGAGGTTGTTCCACAGCCTGAGCTGGGGAGGATTGTTCCACTGTTTGCCCTCTTGGTGAAGAAACTTTTCCTGCTATCCAACCTGAACCTCCTCTGTTGCAGCTTCATTCCTTTGGGTTCTGTTGCTGATCACCAGAGAGAGGAGATCAGTGCCTGTCCTTCCACTCCTTCTCGTGAGGAAGCTGTAGGAATGCAATAAAGAAAGAGATGGCATCAGTACTGTCATAGAATCATCTGAGTTGGAAGTGACCTTAAAAGATCATTGTCACGGGGTTATCTGGACCAGTCTATGCCCATGACAGGGATAGTGGGCCCAAGAGCTCCCCTCTCCAGGCCCCCCCCAAAAACGGGAAGGGAAAGGGAAAGGAGACAAACGAATAGACCGTCTAGGGAGGTAAACTTATTTTACTAGATATGATATAATACAATCTAATTGAAATTGAGACTAATAAATCAAAATGAAGTAGGAGAGAGAGAGAGTTTCCGAGCACCTGCGTCCTTCCCCCGGTCGGAGCGGAAGAGTGGAGTACAAGCCCATCCCTCCATGACATGCAGACAGGTACCTGGATAGAGTATTAACACTTTAACTCCCAGTGCACTACATGATGTTATGATGTGGAATACTGAAAACCAAAAATCACAAAACCGTGACAATCATCTAGTCCAACTCCTCTGCAGTGAACAGGATATCAACAGCTAGATCAGGTTGCTCAAAGCCTGGTCCAGCCTGATCTTGTATTTCTCCAAGGATGGAGCTGGGGAACCTGTTCCAGTGTTTGATTACCCTCATTGTAAAAAATTCAGGGCTCAGGTACTCACCACAGTTGGAGACCTTGGTGGCTGCATGTTTGCCCAGGAATTTTGTGTTTCTGATCCTTCCAGATGCGTGCAGACACCCTGGTTATCTGTGGGGTAGATACCATGACTAGGATCTCTATTCTCGGAGGGTGATAATCTTATACTTAGAGGATAATGACCCTCTATTTAGACAGATACAATCATCTACTGAATTCACCTCTATGACACGCAAGATGCTCAACCTCTCTGTGCAAACATCTGTGCCAAAACCTCCTGTCGCTCCATGCCCTGATTGTCCATCTGATTTGCTAAGATCCCAGTTGCCTGTGCTTCATAGGCATTGCCTTTGTATGCATGGGGATCTGGCTGCCATCGTTCCTGCCTCTGCTCATGCTGTGTCAGAGCTGCCTCTGCAGTTCCCACCCATGTTCACAGCCTTCTTTGTAAGTGTGTGTGAAAATTTCAGACTTCGTATTTTTTTTTGTGACTGCAGATCTAAGAAATAATAGAGATCCCCACTAGTTCTTATCATGTCATAATCTTTTTTTTTTTTTTTTTTCCCAGAAATGGACATTACAGTTGACATTTGGCTATTAGAAAGTGATGAAGTATATGTTGATATTCTAGGAAGATATTCCACAAACTAATCTGAATAGACAATGACAAAATGTGTTCTAATTCCTGGACAGTAATGATGTTCCCCAGTGATTGGTATTGGGGCCTGTCTTGTTCAATATCTTTATTGATAACCTGGACAAGTGCATCAAGTGTGCTCTCAGTAAATTTGTAGATGACACCAAGTTGAGAGGAAGCACTGATCGCCCTGGGAGTAGGAAGGCCCTTTAAAGAGATCTGGATGGACTGGATCGCTGGGCTGAGGCCAATGGAATGAAGTTCAACAAGACAAAGTGCTGGGTGATGCACTTTGGCCACAACACCAGGTAATGCTGCAGGCTTGCAGCAGAGTGACTGGAAGACTGTGTGGAAGAAATGGACCTGGGCGTGTTGGTCCACACTCGGCTGAACATGAAGAAGTGGTGCGCCCACATGGCCAAGAAGGCCAATGGCATCCTGGCTTGTATCAGAAATAGCATTGCCAGCAGGAGCAGGGAAGTGATTGTCCATCTATACTCAGCGCTTGTAAGGCCACATCTTGAGTACTGTGTGCAGTTTTGGGCCCCTCGCTACAAGGAAGACATTGAGGCACTGGAGCATGTTCAGTCCTCATAAGACTTGTGTTAACAGTGAAGTTAGTGAGGGGTCTGGAACACAAGTCTTATGAGGAACAGCTGAGGGAACTGGAATTATTTAGTCTGGAGAAGAGGAGGCCCAGGGGAGACCTTATTATTCTCTACAACTACCTGAAAGGAGGTTGTGGTGAGGTGTGGGTCAGCCTCTTCTCCTGTATAACTAGAGATAGGACCAGAGGGAATGGCCTCAATTTGTGCCAGGGGAGTTTCAGGTTGGACATTAGAAAAAATTTCTTCTCTGGAAGAGTGGTTAGGTGCTGGAATGGGCTGCTCAGGGAGGTAGTGGAGCCACCATCCCTGGAGGTGTTCAAGAAATGTTTAGATATTGTACTGCGGGACATAGTTTAGTGGGAAATGTTGGTCATAGGTGGACAGTTGGACTGGATAATCTTGTAGGCCTTTTCCAACCTTGGTGATTCTACATTTCTATGATATCGTGAAGTTCCTGAAAGAAAAATGCCAAGTCCTGCCTGTAAGGAGGAATAACACCATGCACCAGGACTGAGGGCTTGCTGGATAGAAAGCAGTTTGGCATAGAATCCTAGTGGATAACAGAGATACCTTTCTGACAACAAGCTGACCATGAGGCAGGAGCAAAGATGATTAAAAGAATCCTAGGCTGCATTAGAAACCAGAAACTATTACACCAACATGTCTATAAAGATGATTCTTCCCCTCAACTCAGCACTGCTGAAGTCATATCTGCACATCTGCAGTATTTTGTCCAGATCCAGACTCACTGATAAAATAAAGATCTTGACTTACTGGAACAAGTCTGATAAAGGGCCACAAAGATGATTAAGGGACTAGAATTTGCCATATCAAGACAATGTGAGAAAGCTGGAGTGATTTATCCCAGAGAAAACTAATTATTCAGGGAGAATTAAGGGGGATGCTATCAATTCTTCGTGGGGAAAGAAAAAAAAAAAAAAAAAAAAAGAAAAGAATCATAGAATCATAGAATCATAGAATTGCTCAGGTTGGAAAAGACTTTAAAGGTCATCAAGTCCAACCGTAACCTAACCACACTACCCTAACTCTAACAGCCCTCCACTAAATCATGTCCCTGAGCACCATATCCAAATGGCTTTTAAACACATTCAGGGATGGTGCCTCAACCACCTCCCTGGGGAGCCTGTTCCAGTGCTTAACACCCCTTTCTGTAAATAAGTTTTTCCTGATATCCAACCTAAACCTCCCCCAGTGCAACTTGAGGCCATTTCCCCTTGTCCTGTCACCTGTCACCAGTGAGAAGAGACCAACCCTGCTCTTGCTGCAAGCACCTTTCAGATATTGGAAGAGAGCAATAAGGTCTCCCCTCAGCCTCCTCTTCCCCAGACTAAACAGCCCCAGTTCCTTCAGTCTCTTCTAATAGAGCATATTCTCCAAGCCCTTCACCAGCTTTGTTGCCCATCTTTGGACCTGCTCCAGCACCTCAGTATCCTTTCTGCACTGAGGTGCCCAAAACTGAACACAGTACTCGAGGTGAGGCCTCACCAGTGCCGAGTACAGGGGCAGGATTACTTTCCTAGTCCTGCTCATTACACTGTTCCTGATACAAGCCAGGATGCCACTGGCTTTCTTGGCCACCTGGGCACACTGCTGTCTCCTATTCAGCTGACTGTCCATCAGTACACCAAGGTCCCTTTCTGTCAGGCAGCTTTCCAGCCACTCCTCCCCAAGCCTGTAGGGTTGCCTGGGGTTGTTGTGACCAAAATGCAGGACCCAACACTTGGCCGAATTGAAACTCATACAGTTTACCTCGGCCCATCAATCCAGTCTATCCAGGTCCCCGGAAAGATTGTAAATTCTCTATCCTATGAGATATTCAAAATTTGACTGGAAATGTCCCTGAGCAATCTGCAATATTGGCCCTGCTCCTAGCGTAGATGTTGAACTAGACAGAAGTCACCAGGTCCATTCGAGCCTGAACATGAAAATACATTTCAATAAATCTGGATTTTCACTAACTTTCTAAAGAAAAAAAAAAAAAAATCTAAAACTTTTTCCAAACTAACTGAGGGAAATTTTATCAAGCATTTGTCATCCTTTGGACTGGTTACTGTATTAATTTCCACGGTTATTACTTAAAACAACAAAAGAACAGCATCAACTACAAAAGAGAAGATCTATTTGATATCTAAATTTCCCTAAGATGTGCTTTTTTCCTTTTTTCAAGGGGGTAAGAGTTTTCTTACAAACTAACAGCTGTGGCCTTACAACTGCTTTTGGAATGCAGTTTTTTGAAAGCATTTGGAATCATTTCTCATTTTATGTTCACTTCAGGAAACAAATATTTTTCATTTGGTCTCAGTAAAAAGACAGTCATAATTTTTGAAGGTTCCTAGTGGAATTTGGTCAGATAAACTCTCATAGACATTAATTTATTTTTCAATAGTCAGTCAATGTTATTATTGAGTTATAAATGACCGATTCATGTTCTTTCTGTAATGAAAACTAAATTTGAAAAAATTTGAGTTTAATTTTTGTATTTGTTGTTTATTTGAAACTAGATTAACTGAAGAAGTATATTTTTTGAGAAAGATATTTTATCCAAGTTCATTACATGAATCTTAAACAGAAAAAGTTCTCAGTCATCTTATCAAAAGAAAAGCACCACATGAAATGAGACCACTTGCAGAGTTGCTCTTGTTAAGTGGCAGTCAAATTAGCAATTACTGACAATTTAGTGATTACTGAGCCAAGAATTTAAAGGTCAGCACCCTTTGTTTTAAAATAACTATCTTAAAAATAGTTTCTCTTATGAATTAAAAGCATAAAAGGAAACAAGCATAGCTCACTAAAGGACAGTCCATGACATATCTTTTTATGAATGTGTGGTCAATTAACACTGGAGAGTTTGTGTTCATACACAGCCACTGAATTAGTCACCATGGCTACTAATTGTACTGTTCTTTCAGAACAGATGAGGTCATCACATCCTAATCCTGGTGTTAGCAGGTGACTATGCTCATTTTGTCTATTTTTCTCTGTGTGGTCTGTGTTCCTAAGTGAACCAGTATCTAATCCTGCATCCTTCTATCATTCTCAGCAGACATGGTCCCTACTTGCAGGACCTCTCTTTTTCTCAGTAAACACAATTCAGCAGGAGGCGGATAGTAGAGTAAGTGTAAATGAATAAACACTGCTGTTCACCTGTGGTGAGAAAGTGGAATCCCCAAACAAAGATGTTTTTGTTCGATGGTACTGATTAGGTTAGATTTTGCCTAATGTACTGAAACAAAATATACATAAAATATACAAATATGGCAACAGGAATAATGTCGTATTCAGAGGAGATAGATTCTGAAAGATCTTTTTTACAAATCATGTCTACCTTTCAGCCACTGTAAAGTAAAATGGAGAAAGAGAGTAAAGGCTACCATTTATTTGACATGGAGAATTAATTTTCAAAGACCTAAAAGGGATATTCTAATAGCTAGAATTATTAAAGATGCAGATAAGCTATCTTTGTTCTCCTCAGTGTTTCTTCAAAGTCCAATGTTATTCTGTGGGTAGGTAAACAATACTTTCCAGATGCAGGGGAAAAAAAACAAACAAAAAAAACAAACAAAAAAAAAAGGAAAAAAAGGCATTTTCTAAAATTGGAGTTAATTTGAAGGTTAACAGGTTAATTCTGCTTTTTAGTTTCAATATTGTTAAATTGATAACTAAGTTGAGAATTATTAAGTGTATATAGCTCCAATACTGGTTATTTTCTCTCTTTAGATTTCTTGCCTTTAGAATGTATAAGGGAGAGACATATGTGTTTATAACCTTTCTACTGTAGAAATAGGTGTCTAATATTTAATCATTTTGTTCAAGGATGCACAATATAAATGAAGCATATTTTTTAAAATGACCATAAAGTGAATAAAATAACATATCCATAACCGTATGCTTTACATTATATTGCAATGCAAATTGGATAACTTGGTCAATTCTTATTATTTTTAAGCTTCTACTTAACATTGTTAATATTCTATTACGTAATACTCTCTGTAGAGACTTTAAAGGAATAAATAAATACGACGACAGTAGTGTTTCCCAATATATGTCAAAATCCTTATTTGCTCTCTTAGGTTAAAATAGAAGTTGGCCCTGAAGTTCAAACCTACCAACTGCTAGCTTAGTCTCTTACAAGAAAAAAGAAATTAATAGATAAATAGCTTAATGTAATTGATTCAATATAAAATCACAAATATCTGTTCTTAATATAAGGGATAAGGGAATAAAAATGAACTGTTCTTTTCAAATTTCTGCACAGATACAAATTTTTTTTTTCAAGTGTTTTTTCTCTGAACACATAATAAAGTCTTAAAGATTATTAAGATTATTTTTTTGTCATAAGTATATTCCTTGCCTTTTTTTTTTTTTTTTTTTTTGTAAGTTTTACTCAATCAAGTCTTAAGAAGCTACCTTAGAATAATGTAACATATATATTAGGCCATTTTTCTTTTTCCTTCCTTTTTTTTTCTTTTTTCTCTTTTCCTTTCCATCCTCCTCAATCTCCATCAGTTATTCCATTTGTTACTCCATATTAATTAAAAATTGAAAATATTTTATATATCCCTATAACTTCAATACTACCTCAATACTACCTAGTGTATTATCTTTTTTTCCCTCCTCCTTTTTTTTTTTTCCTTCTCTATGAAAAATAATGTGCCAAGAAAGAAAATTGCAATATAAGGTAAATGTGAAGTATTCACAAACATGTTGGATATCCTATTACAGTTGATCTGTACAGTAGGTATCTGCCTACTTTGCATATTCATGTAGCAGTTTAGGCTAAAAAATAAAAAATAAAAAAATCAAAGGAGAAACTACAGTCTAACTATTGATTTCCATCATCTTTCTTGTAGCTATTTTAATTTTCTTTTAATTTTAATTTAATTTTATTTTATTTTATTATTATTATTATTTAATGATCTAAGGGATGGAACAACTCTCCTACAAGGACAGGCTGAAAGAGATGGGGCTGTTCAGTCTGGAGAAGAGAAGGCTCTGAGGTAACCTGAAAGCATCCTTTCAGTATCTAAAGGGGAGCTACAGGAAACCGGAGGACAGGCTCTTTAGCAGGATCTGTGGTGACAAGACAAGGGAAAATGATTTCAAGCTTCAAGAGGGTAGATTTAGGTTGGATATAAGAAAAAAGTCTTTTACAGTGAGAGTGGTGAGGTACTGGAATAGGTTGTCCAGTAATGTGGTGGATGCCACATCTCCCAAACTCCCAAAGCTGGTTAGGTCCACCGATTACTTTCCATTACTCATAGTTCAGGTGGGCAGTGATGAAATTGCTCAGAGAAGCCTACGAACTATGAAAAAAGATTTCAGGGGTTTAGGGTGTTTAGTTCAAGGAGCGGGAGCACAAGTGATCTTTTGTTCTATACCTTCAGAGGCAGTGAAGGACACGAAGCAGGCTTGGAAAGCACAAGTAATGAATAATTTGCTCAGAGGCTGGTGTCGAGGCAGAAACTTTGAGTTCTTTGATCATGGGGCAGTTTACCCGGCCTCTGGCCTATTGTCTGTGCATGGAACCCACCTATCTCAAAGGGGGAAACTAATCCTTGTACAGGAGCTAGCAGGGCTTATCGAAAGAGCTTTAAACTAGCTACGATGGGGGAAGAGGACAAAACAGGGCTCAGCAGAGACGAGCCTAGGGGAACAGTGCTTGAGCTGGGGGTGAGGCAGATGTCTCAGCTGAAATACATCTACACCAACGCATGCAGCATGGACAACAAGCAGGAGCTGGAAGTGATTGTGTGGCAGGCTAACTATGACCTAGTTGCTATTACTGAAACATGGTGGGACCACTCCCATGACTGGAGTGCTGTGATGGATGGCTACAAGCTCTTCAGAAGGGATAGACGAGGAAGGAAGGGTAGTGGTGTGGACCTTTATATTAAAGACTATTTTGATGTTGAAGAGCTTGGGGTTGGGAATGATAAAGTTGAGTGTCTATGGGTAAGGATCGGGGGAAGGCTTGTAGGGGCGACATGTTATAGACCGCCTAATCAGGATGAAGAGAAGGACAAGTCATTCTCTGAGCAGCTTGTGGAAGTTGCACAATCGCCAGCACTCGTTCTCATGGGTGATTTCAACTTCCCTGATATACGTTGAAAATATAATACAGCACAGAGGAAGCAGTCCAAGAGGATTCTAGAGTGTGTGGAAGATAGTTTCCTTACATGGCTGGTATGAGAGCCTACCAACGGTGGTGCCCTGCTAGACCTGCTCTTCACTGACAGAGAAGGACTGGTGGGAGATGTGAAGACTGGGGACTGTCTTGGGCAGAGCGACCATGAAATTGTAGAATTCTCTTTTCTTGGGGATGTCAGAAGGGTGACTAGCAAAACTGCTATCTTGAACTTCAGGAGGGCGGACTTTGATCTGTTCAGGATGCTTGTTGCAGGGGCCCCTTTGGAGTCGCTCACTAAGGGTAAAGGGGTCCAGGAAGCCTGGAGGCTCCTCAAGATGGAAATCTTAAAGGCACAAGAATAGGCTGTCCCTGAATGCCTTAAGGTGAGCTGTAGGGGAAGAAGACCAGTGTGGATGAGCCGGGAACTACTGTTGAGACTCCAGAAGAAAAAGAGAGCCTATGTCCCCTGGAAGAAGGGACAGGCTATTGGGAAGATTACAAGGAAGTTGCTAAGGTATGCAGGGAGGAAGTTAGGAAGGCAAAAGCCCAACGTGCACTCAGATTGGCCACTGCTGTAAACGGGAATAAGAAATCCTTTTATAAATATATCAGTGGTAAGAGAAGAACCAAGGAGAATTTCCATTCCTTACTTGATGCAGCGGGTAACGTGACCACTGAGGATAAGGAGAAGGCTGAGGTCCTCAACGCCTTCTTTACATCTGCCTTTAATAGCCAGATCAGTTATCCTCAGGGCACTTTACACCCTGATCTGGAAGTCTGGGATGGTTCGCAGAATACACGCCCAGTGATTCAGGTGGAGACAGTTAGAGAGCTCCTCCTCCATCTGGACTGTCACAAGTCCATGGAACCAGATGGACTCCATCCTAGGGTGCTGAGGGATCTGGTGGGGGTGACTGCTGAGCCGCTCTTGGCCATCTACCAATGCTCCTGGTTATCTGGAGAGGTCCCAGAGGATTGGAGGCTTGCCGATGTGACTCCCATCTACAAGAAGGGCCGTACGGAGGATCCGGGGAACTATAGGCCTGTCAACCTGACCTCAGTATCAGGGAAAGTTATGGAGCAAATCATCTGGGGTGAGATCACATGGCACATGCGTGGCGTCCATGGGATCAGGCCCAGCCAGCATGGATTCATAAAAGGCAGGTCATGCTTGACCAACCTCATCTCCTACTGTGACTGGGTGACCAGACTGGTAGATGAAGGAAAGGCTGTTGTTGTAGTCTACCTAGACTTCAGCAAAGCCTTTGACACAGTCTCTCACAGTATTCTTCTGGGGAAACTGGCTGCCCGTGGCCTGGACAAGTGTATTCTTCTTTGGGTAAGGAACTGGCTAGAGGGCCGTGCCCAACGGGTAGTGGTTAATGGAGCTAAGTACAGCTGGCAACCTGTTACAACCGGTGTCCCCCAGGGGTTAGTACTGGGGCCCATCCTGTTTAATATCTTTATTGATGACCTAAATGAGGGGATTGAGTGTATCCTCAGTAACTTTGCAGATGACACCAAGTTGGGAGGTAGTATGGATCTGCCTGAGGGTAGGGAGGCCCTTCAGAGGGATCTAGATAAGCTGGATCGCTGGGCTGAGGTGAATGGGATGAGGTCCAACAAGGCCAAGTGCCGGGTCCTGCACTTTGGCCACAATAACCCCATGCAGCGCTATAGGCTTGGGGCTGAGTGGCTGGATGACTGTGAAGAGGAAAGAGGCCTGGGGGTGTTGGCTGATGCTCAGCTGAACATGAGCCAACAGAGTGCGCAGGTGGCCAACAGGGTCAATGGCATCCTGGCCTGCATTAGAAACAGTGTGGCCAGCAGGAGCAGGGAGGTAATTATTCCCCTGTACTCAGCACTGGTGAGGTCACACTTTGAGTATTGTGTTCAGTTTTGGGCCCCTCACTACAAGAGAGACACTGGGGCCCTGGAACATGTCCAGAGAAGGGCAAGTAAACTGGTGAGGGGTCTGGAGCACAAGTGTTATGAGGAGCGGCTGAGGGAGCTGGGATTGTTTAGTCTGGAGAAGAGGAGGCTCAGGGGAGACCTTTTTGCACTCTACAGCTTCCTGAAGGGAGGTTGTGATGAGAAAGGTTTTGGCCTCTTCTCCCAGGCAACAAACAGGACCCAAGGAAATGGCCACAAGTTGTGCCAGAGGACGTTTAGATTAGACATAAGGAAAACCTTTTTCTCTCTAGAGTGGTCAGGCACTGGAATGGCCTGCCCAGGGAGTTCATGGAGTTGCCGTCCCTGACAGTGTTCAAGAGTCGTCTGGATGAGGAGCTATGAGATATGGTTTGGTAGCTTGTGGTAGTAATGGTAATGGGAGGACTAGATGATCTTCTAGGTCCTTTCCAACCTTCTGATTCTATGATTCTATGATTCTATGCCCTGTCACTGGAGACTTTCAAGTCAATGCTGGATCAGGCCCTGGGCAACCTGATTTAGCTGTGCATGTCCCTATTCATTACAGGGGAGTAGGACTAGATGACCTTTAAATGTCTCTTTCAACTCTAAGGATTCTATGGTTCTATGATAGAATTCAGAAAGGCAGCGCAAATATGGGTACACATAAGTAAAAATGGAAAGTAAGATTATATTCCAAGATTGGATGGCATACCATAGTAAAGATATTTTAAGAGCAACTGAAGTGATAGCCGAGGTCAAAATCAAAATATGATCCTTGAGAAATCGTGAGAAAATATAAAGTATCTCAATAGAATAAAAAACGGGGAAAAGACACAATCAAGTTACTAAATCTGTATTCAGTTATCATACCCAATAATTCTGCTTCAAGCTTAAAAAACATATAAACAATACTTTCAGAGAAGTAAATGCAGTTATTACAAAGCTGTTGTTAACAATGACAGGTTTTTTTGGAGATACGTAATATATGTCTTCATAGTATATAATAGGAGTCTAAGTATAATGTAAGACTTATATAAATACATTTGATAGTGAAAGCTGAACATCTTTATGCTAATGCTTTAAAATTGCATATTGCATTCAAACTTAAGTTTGTTTTAATGCTTAACAAAAATGAGAAATCAGTAGACAAAAAAGATAAATTCTTAAAATTTCTGTGAACATTTTTTTTTAACAAAGTAGCATTTATGAAATCTGTTAGAATTTGTACTTCTAGACAAGATTCCAAGGAGAGACTAACAATGACAAGATGCTGCAGTGAGACAGCATTCTTCTTCCAGCAGTCTCTGGCATCTTGAGTAAGGCATTTTGATAGTGCCATATTAGTTTGTTTCAGAAATGCTTTTAGTGTCTGATAAATGAGACTATATCAGGAGTTTTCCCTAGAAATTACAGAGACCAGATATTTCTCAGCCCTGTTCTCTGAAGGTTTTGTACACATTTTCTATATCCTAGATTCATTATTATACCTTTGTAAGTATTTTTAATCATTGTTACTCAACAATCTTATGCATGATGAAACTTTTCAAAGCAGCACTTGCTTTTGCATTCAAAAAATACAGTACAAATATTTCAAGAGCAAACAAATCTTATGCTAAAGTAAAAAGTCTTAAAAATAGACTGATTTATTGCAAATCTAATGGAAAAAAATCACAACAAAAAAAAAAAGAAAAGAAAAAGAAAGGAAGACAATGTTAAGTACTGAAAACGAGTACTAGTTTTGTTTGCTTTTGTTTGTTTGTTCATTTGTTTGTTTGTTTTGCTTTTCCACCAAAATAGTCCTCCAAAATGAAAGTATTTGCTTTTATCTAAAAGTTTCTACCTCTCAGTACGTTTATTTGACTCGTCCACTGATTGCTCATGTTGCACATTTGTTGGTGTGTGCTCTAATTTTCAAATAACCTTCATGATATATTCTTCCTCTGTAGAACAGAAGTAACGAGAAAACAGGAGAAAACTGGCACATGACCAGTCTATTCCTGACATGAAAGTAGGACACAAGCAGAAGTTTTATTTTATCACCTTTTCCTGTATCACTTTTGACACCTTAATGAACAGATTGCTATGGTACCTCAGCTTTTGATGAATAAGAAGACTTGATGTGTAAATGTGTATCCAAAGTGTGCACATACATCTATGTGTGTAGCTATTTGTCTGTGTGGATGTGTGAATGCAAATAAATCCATGTATATAAAAGTTAATAAGAGAGTTCACTACAGGTAATATTCACAAAATAATCTCTCCAAAATCTATACTGTTACAAAAATGTCTAGGAAGATCATTCTAATATAGTAAAGAGAGCAAATTTCTGTCAGCTGTACTTCCTCTTTTTCTTGAAAAATTAAAAAGAAAGGATATGGGAGAATGAGGTGGATAACAAGACATGATTTCTTCAAGGCTAGAGTCTTAGTTTCATACCATTGAGAGGAACATCATAAAAACATAACCTCTGGGCAGGAAAAAAAAGGAAAAAAGCACAGAAGTTGTTTTTCTTAAGTATTTGGAAGTTTCGAATCCTACATGCTTTATAGAAGACTTCTAATCTGTATTGTATCCTAGTGTATGTAGAATATAGCTTATCAATTATAGCTTTCCAAGGAGAAGAGCAGCTCAGTCCTGTTGAATTTACTTTTTGGTGGAAGAAACACCTGATTACTGATGTTTTCATATCAAGAGATCTGTCGCTGCAGCTGCTGTCACCTTTTTGAGACCACATTATGGCCTTCCAATACTTGAAGGGAGCATATAAACAGGAGGGGGAATGGCTGTTTACGAGGGTGGATAGCGATAGGACAAGGGAGAATGGTTTTAAACTGAGGCAGGGGAGGTTTAGGTTAGATATTTGGAGGAACTTTTTCACTCAGAGGGTGGTGACACGCTGGAACAAGTTGCCCAAGGAGGTTGTGGATGCCCCATCCCTGGACGCATTCAAGGCCAAGCGGTTCTGGGTGGCCTGGTCTAGTGGTTGGTGACCCTGCCCGTGGCAGGGGAATTGTAACTAGATGATATTTGAGGTCCTTTTCAGCCCAGGTCATTCTTTGATTCTGTGATAAAATAAGCTGAGATGATTTTGAAGAGTCTTTTGTGACTATTTTTTAAATGCAAGAAGCCTTTGACTTTTTTTATTACAAGGAGAGAATATTTAATCTCTTCAGTTTTGAGACCATTATTTGCAATCTCCCTTTGTTTCTCCTGTACATATCTTTATGTTTTCTTCTCTCACAAGTATCAAGAATTGACAACAAATACTGTCCCTATTTGCTATCCTTTCAGTGCAATGCTCTGTCATACACTGCCAAAGGCTTTTTTGAGAGCTATCTGAACTAGATTTTATCAACATCTTCTGGGCATTTAGACCATGTCTACACTTGTTTATTAACATACATCACACTGCTCCTCAGGGTTCTGATCCATAATCATACTGCTGTGCAGCTGCTTCAAGCATGCCCTTATCACTCTCCCAGCTGTTTCTTTGGATTTCAATTCACTTCATTTTAGATTTATATGATACAAAAATCTACCACTAGATCTAGCTTTCTTAATGTGTAATTCTTCTGTCAAACCATGACTGGTATGTACCAAGGACAGGTTAATTTTGTAGGGTCACTAATAAGTATTGATTAAAGAACCACCATTTTCATTATTCAAAAACTTAGAAAAATAAACTGTCTTGATATTCAGTATTTTACAGCTCTCACTCTGAAACAGATATCAAGAAAAATATCTACTTTATGGAGGGAAATAATTTGATGATAGGAATGTAAATAAAATACTGTGTGATAATCACAAATATCATTTTCAGTGTAAAATAATGATAACTGATTTCTTGATGAACCACTTGTCATGACAGCTCCTTAACTACAACAATTTATAGTAAAGCTATTGCAGTTGCCAAATCACAGAGATCTGTCACCTGTCTTGGTGAGCAGCAGTCACATATGGTCTGCAGCTGATAAGTGGCATTAAACTGATTACCATCCAACCCAAAGAGTTACACTTTGGTTTTAGTAGTCTGTTCTTCAGATTAAGCAAGTAAACACAGTTTTTATAATTATATGTAGTCTTTTTACCCAATTGAGTTTTTTTTTAGTTCAGACTTTTACATCATGGGACTGCAGGTTTTCTCCTTATAAACACATCTAGTCTGTTGAGACTTCCAATATAAAATGTTTTCAACATGACACTGACTCTTATGAAAAAGCTTTATGAACAACTGTGGTTTTTGTTTTTGTTTTTTACTACTGGTTGACAAAGCAGAGATGATCTCTTTCTGACTCTCCAATATTCTTGAATGAAAAAATCCATTATATGCCATCAGATTCTAGTAATCCTATGCCAAAGTTTTCCATTTTAGATTTTCATCATACAACAAGATAAGTTGCCCAACAGAAGTGCTTACATCTCTGCAAAGATCGTATAACGAGTCCACTTGATGAGATCAAATGCAGATGCCAACAAGCTGATCATCCAGAATAAGATAATATGAATGAAATCCATGTGACAGTGAGTTATATTTTATTTTTCTTGTATAGAACACAAACAAATAAAATCAATCCAGGGGTATCAGATGCACATGTAGATGNTTCCCAGAAATGGACATTACAGTTGACATTTGGCTATTAGAAAGTGATGAAGTATATGTTGATATTCTAGGAAGATATTCCACAAACTAATCTGAATAGACAATGACAAAATGTGTTCTAATTCCTGGACAGTAATGATGTTCCCCAGTGATTGGTATTGGGGCCTGTCTTGTTCAATATCTTTATTGATAACCTGGACAAGTGCATCAAGTGTGCTCTCAGTAAATTTGTAGATGACACCAAGTTGAGAGGAAGCACTGATCGCCCTGGGAGTAGGAAGGCCCTTTAAAGAGATCTGGATGGACTGGATCGCTGGGCTGAGGCCAATGGAATGAAGTTCAACAAGACAAAGTGCTGGGTGATGCACTTTGGCCACAACACCAGGTAATGCTGCAGGCTTGCAGCAGAGTGACTGGAAGACTGTGTGGAAGAAATGGACCTGGGCGTGTTGGTCCACACTCGGCTGAACATGAAGAAGTGGTGCGCCCACATGGCCAAGAAGGCCAATGGCATCCTGGCTTGTAACAGAAATAGCATTGCCAGCAGGAGCAGGGAAGTGATTGTCCATCTATACTCAGCGCTTGTAAGGCCACATCTTGAGTACTGTGTGCAGTTTTGGGCCCCTCGCTACAAGGAAGACATTGAGGCACTGGAGCATGTTCAGTCCTCATAAGACTTGTGTTAACAGTGAAGTTAGTGAGGGGTCTGGAACACAAGTCTTATGAGGAACAGCTGAGGGAACTGGAATTATTTAGTCTGGAGAAGAGGAGGCCCAGGGGAGACCTTATTATTCTCTACAACTACCTGAAAGGAGGTTGTGGTGAGGTGTGGGTCAGCCTCTTCTCCTGTATAACTAGAGATAGGACCAGAGGGAATGGCCTCAATTTGTGCCAGGGGAGTTTCAGGTTGGACATTAGAAAAAATTTCTTCTCTGGAAGAGTGGTTAGGTGCTGGAATGGGCTGCTCAGGGAGGTAGTGGAGCCACCATCCCTGGAGGTGTTCAAGAAATGTTTAGATATTGTACTGCGGGACATAGTTTAGTGGGAAATGTTGGTCATAGGTGGACAGTTGGACTGGATAATCTTGTAGGCCTTTTCCAACCTTGGTGATTCTACATTTCTATGATATCGTGAAGTTCCTGAAAGAAAAATGCCAAGTCCTGCCTGTAAGGAGGAATAACACCATGCACCAGGACTGAGGGCTTGCTGGATAGAAAGCAGTTTGGCATAGAATCCTAGTGGATAACAGAGATACCTTTCTGACAACAAGCTGACCATGAGGCAGGAGCAAAGATGATTAAAAGAATCCTAGGCTGCATTAGAAACCAGAAACTATTACACCAACATGTCTATAAAGATGATTCTTCCCCTCAACTCAGCACTGCTGAAGTCATATCTGCACATCTGCAGTATTTTGTCCAGATCCAGACTCACTGATAAAATAAAGATCTTGACTTACTGGAACAAGTCTGATAAAGGGCCACAAAGATGATTAAGGGACTAGAATTTGCCATATCAAGACAATGTGAGAAAGCTGGAGTGATTTATCCCAGAGAAAACTAATTATTCAGGGAGAATTAAGGGGGATGCTATCAATTCTTCGTGNCCAGTTTTCTTTCTTCCATATGTATCTTGTTGTGTAGAATAGAAATTTGGGGATCTGTACGTATTACAGAACATTACAAATAAAATTATACTGCCAGTGTGTTCTTCTGCCAGCAACTATAATATATTTGACTCAATTATTTTAAATACTAGAAGAAAGAGCAAGTATAATGACACCACAAAGAATTGCATACAATTATATTTTTAAGGCAGAGGAGTATGGATCTTGGGTGGAAACATATTTCCCATTTCAGATCTCACTAAGAATTCAAGAATTTGGTAGATATCTGCAGAACACAGCATACAGAAAATGGTGAGCTGGAAGTGCTAGGGTTTTTTTTTCCATTATTATATGGAAACAAAACCCTTA
The DNA here is from genome assembly GCA_016647715.1 of Pavo muticus. Taxonomy (NCBI): domain Eukaryota; kingdom Metazoa; phylum Chordata; class Aves; order Galliformes; family Phasianidae; genus Pavo; species Pavo muticus. The sequence goes on from JACDJE010000448.1 coordinate 235,877, forward strand.
TTCCCATCGACTTTTCTCATAAATCATGCAGTTCTACACAGTCACATCTGGAGTACTATAGACCAAACACAGTTAGAAAAAGGAACACTAAAAGCAAGGAAGATTACTGCTCATCTTCAGATTCTTCACATCTCCACCACAGAGAGGTGATAACTTGCAAATACCACAAAGTTATATCTAAGCAGAACCAAGGCAGGAAAACTTCTAAGAGATTTTGTCTCTGTTATCTAAACACTTTTGTAAGGAATATAAGGAATATTGGAGGATCAAACAAACAAAGCCAGGAAAATGCAATCCCTTTTCCTGAGTTTCTTGGGAAAAAATCTATGCCTTCTGAGATGGAAACTCCCAGAAGCTCGGAGTTATGCAAATACAACTCTGTGTGCCAATTTGAATGCAAATGAGGTGATGCAAAGCTGTTTTCAACTTTAATGTTTTTATTTGAAATAGTTTGGGGTTGATGTGTATGAAAGAGAGAGATGGAGAGAGTGTGAGAGTGTGTGTGTGAGAGAGAGAGTGAAAGAAAGTGTAAGAGAGTGTGAGTGTGTGAGAGAATGTGTGAGGGAAAGTGTGTATGAGAGCGAGAGAGAGTGAGAGTGTGAAAGGGTATTTTTGTGTAGTTACTTGCTGCAACTATTTATTCTGTAAACACAGAGAGATATTGGTTACCTGCTCTAATGCACAGAAATTCAGTTTGCTTTTTCCCTTCATGCTTAATATCATTCCTACAGAATATTAATTGTCACTGTCAATCTTTTTAATTCTTCAGAATCAGTAGGACTTTTTTCTCCTTCTATTTTGCTTTTTCTTTCCCTTACAATATAAAACAGTAAAAACAGAAGTTCAATGACTCCTCAAGCTATTCCTAAAAGAATAGAATGAAAATAACTTTCACCAGTTGATTATTTAAAAAACAGATGCATATGCCATTTGATTTTCTGTTCACTAGAATAACTTTCCTTTTCCTTTCTTAACCAGACAAAAAATCTCTTCTTTTTATCTTATTCAGAAAGGCCATAAGCTTCTTTTTTAGGAACACTTGAATCCCTCAATAGAAGCTGATTTTTCCACAACATCTGCCATGTTCCTATTTTGCCATGCTGAACAGACATTTTTAAAAAGTAAATGCAGAGCAAAACAGATTTTGTTAAACCTTAATTAGCATTTTTATAGAATACTTTACCCCTAGAATTTAATAGGAAAACTCTTTATGGCATGACTGTTTTAGCCCAACAGTAGAAATTTTATTATCATCTGTGTTGGCTGAATGGAGATTATAGTCCTGATTTAACCTTTCATATACTTTAAAACTATATTTTAAACCAGAGCAAAAAATATCATTATTGCTAATCTACACTTGAAATGGCATCAGAACTCATTTAACTCTTTATAACATCAACATAGTGAAATCCTTACACTGTTATGAACTTGTTATAAGAGATAATTAATAATTATATTGTTCATACACGATGAAGGCTTTTGTAACTCAAGCATAACGTTTACCATGAGGTATACTGAAATAGATAAATAATATTTATACCAAATTAAGCTTTCACACTAAGCTTTCACTAATACAACACTCAGATAACCATTATTTTTCCCCACTTGAAACTGCTACAATACTTTGAAACACATTTCTTGATATCCATTTTTTAGTTACTGTCACATGTACTAATACTTCTCAGATACTTATTATGATGGCCATGCCTCCCTTCTCATGAGATGAGAAAGGCACATATTAGTTCTTCTCATAACCACCAGAAAAGCTCAAAGGTATATCTCTAGTCAGAGAGTCTAATAATGGAAACAACTGCTTTCTAAGGGGGAATATGAAGTATAAAAGAGTCCAACCATTCTCCACTGATCTGCCACTAAAGCTTCTCTTAAATAAAAACAGAGATATTTTTGTCAATATTTGTGAAAGTGACTAAAAAATAAAAAATAAAATATCCAAGGTACTCATGTTGCTATATACATATTATACAGTCTATGTCTTTTTAAGGAGTTTGATGATGAAAAGAATATTTAAGTACATTTTTAAAAGCGTATTTTTTAAGGAATCGTCAGTTTATATATTTTTGTAACATCCTATAATTGTACTAGAGAGTAGAAATGATATGCTGAAGAAAATAAGAGGGATTTTTTTTAATAATTTAATTTGAGAAAATATGTATTTTGCCAGAAATTGTAACTCACAAACTGTGGGGAAAAACACTTACAGTATGAAAGCTTCAGTGGTTTCATTGCTGAAGTTTTAGTTCCAGTTAAACTCTAATTGCTGAAATGAGGGAAAGTTTTCTTTCTACTGTTATGATGATGTTAGCCATTTTAACTAGCACAGTTTAAAATAACAGAAAGATAAGTAAAAGCAAAATCTATATAGTCAATTGATGAATTTTCATCAAATTGCATTGTTCCTGATACTAAATAAATGTTAAGCATATTCCATCCTTTCTATTAATATTGTATTACTTTTTTGTTGTTGTTGTTTGTTTGTTTGTTTGACATGTTCTCATACACTAGAACATGATAAGGAAAAGTTAAAATCTCAGTTTTGAATATTTTGGAAGGAGGTAATTTTTTTTTTAAGTTTTACTTCTTCTCTGCCTACATCCCTATAAAAATTATTTCTAAGATAATTCTATTTCTGGACTACAGAAGAATGGCATTCATTTTCTTCAATCAGTTATACTTCAGTTATACTTTAAATGAAAGTTTCCTTTTATCTCTAAATTACTACTGTTGTTCCGAGCTCGAAATTCTAGAAGTCACTTCGATATATAGTTTATGACTCCTAGATGGATGATTTGTTATCCAGTTCTTAAACTGTTCCTGAATTCCTGTCCAACACATACCCCCATTTCCTACCCACACATCAGCTGATCTCACATGAAGGCTCTGGAAGATGATAGTTCCTCTTCCTGTCTCCATGGTACCACTCGGGAGTCACTGGGACAGGAACAAGAGTTCTGAAGAGTGCCAGCCTTCTCTAGTAAATGCCTTATTCAGCTGGAAGTTGTTCTAAAATATCATTTCAATTAAACTTGCTCTCTCTGCAGATCAATTAGAACACTTCATAGATGCCTATTTATAGTTGTAGAATAATGAAAAAAAAAAGGAGTATCATAATGTGCATTTCCATTAAAGAGTAATGCAGGCTTATTCTTGTGATGTACCAATCTAATCTAAAACCTATTGCATGACCAGAATTAATCTGATGTAATCTTCAATTTACACATTCTCTGTTTACTCTATTTCTAAAAGCATCTGGAAACAGTATAAGCCACATACTCTTTCCAGCTAATCAAAGACTTAGGAAGGAAATAGAGATTGTTTGTAAGATAAATGAATATGTTATATTTAAAATTTAAATAATAATTTAAAAAAAGCTTATAAAGATATGACATAGAGGATGCAACATATATTTTTCTCCTAAGTAATTAATTTCTGAGTAATAGGGAGAAATAATGAAACATCAGGTATTTTAAAATGAACATTACTAGATATTTTTTAAATGAATATTACAACAGAAAAAAAAGATAATAATAAATAATAATAAGTAAAATAGTAGATGTATTTCAAAAACTGCCTTCATTTGATGAAACATGGATACTAATGAGTGTTGACGTATATTTTGTTTCCTATTTGAATGTTCTGATTGAATTGGCTGAATCACTTCACCATTAAAAATATTCACAACTTAATATGTTTTTTAATAAAAGCAACTTCAAATAAACTTATCTTGAAAGAAGAATACAAACTGAAAGCAAGAAATTGAAAAGAATGAATCTTAGCAAGATAATCGCAAAAAAAGTCTTGTTGAATGAAAAAAATAAATTCTAGCTATAAAGAGGTATAAGCAGATACATTCTTATGATTTTTTATTTTTATTTTTTTGGAAAATTATTGAAAAGGCAACCACCAAAAACTGCATGTGTGTGTAGGTATTCCCAGCTGGTGGAAAGATGGTCTAGAGGTGAAAATATAATTTACTCAGGAAATAGAAGAAAAATTTACAAGATTAAAAAAATAATAATAAATTAAAAAAAAAAATAGGACAAGCTTGACGTTGTACTGCAATATCACAAAAATATGTTAGGATGCTAATTTCTTAGTGTGGTCAACATAACATATGTGTTGAAGATTAAGACAGGCAAATTCAACTGTGAAATAAAATGAATCTTTCATTTTATGAGATTTCTTGCTTTTATTTATTTATTTATTTTGCAAACATCTCTGTGTCAGTGACTACTGGCATAATCATAATAATAATAATAAAATTGCAGGCCTCTATTAAGTATTAGCAGCAGTCTATTAATATAGAATGATTCATATGATTTTATCTGTTTTCATAAATTGTCTTTTTAGTGGCAAAATTTATCATTCAGTACCATTATTCGTTTTGGCTGGGATAAATAATCCCTTGTTCAGGTAAAAGCATCTAAAATGTACAGGTCTACCATGGAAGGAGATGAATTCCATCCTCAAAGATTTAAATGTGTTAATCCAATCCTTTTTTTTTTTTTTACATGTAACACAAGGATAACCAGATTAAGTTTAATCAGAGAATCACATCTTTATGGAACAGCTTAGCTTGAGTGAAACTTTTGGAGGTCATCCAGTTCAAACTTCTGCCTTATATAGGGCTCAGAGCCTTATCCTTAGAAATTTCAAAGATCTCTGACAAGGGAGATTCAACATCCTCTTGAAGTAATCTGTGTAATATTTTATTACCCTCGCTGTGAAGAATTTTTTCTTATATCTAAGTTCTTTGCTGCAAATTGTAGCTCCTATTTTATGTTCACTGTACACTTCCAAGAAGAATCCATCTTTGTGTTCTTAACGTAAGAAGAATGGTCTAATACCTTCTGATTAACTGAAGAAAGACATTAATTCTTTCATTTAATCTTCTCTCCGTTAGGCTAAATAAACAAACTTTTCCAGACTTTCTTGTGTCATATACTCCAGTCCCTCACTATCTTAGTGTCCCTTTGGTGCATTCACCAAAATTAGTTTTTCTAAACCCAGACACAATACTTGAGATTCAGTCTCCCAAATACTAAGCTATGAGACATAATCACTTTTCTCAACCTTCCTGCTTTGCTTTTACAAATGCAGTTGAATGATGGCATTATTACTAGCCCTTCATTATTACAAGGGCTCTTTGCTGACATAATCACCATGTAAAAAATATGGATCCACGGTCCTTATCTGCAAAGCTGCCTTCAAGCCAATAAGAAGCTTCCAGCTTAAATTTTCACATGGTGAAATCCTACACTAGGTGAAAGAGTTTCTGTTTTCATAAGGTGTTGGGAACCTCCTAAATGATATCCATGCCCTCCAGCATACTGACTACTCCCCCAGTTAGGCACAGTTAATATTAAGTCAGATTGCTCAGAGCCTTCTGATAGAAGCTACAATATGTCACACGAACAGAAAGACTGCTTGTTTGATTTGCTTCATCTTAACACTTTGAAAATACAGTTTACAAATCACATAAACCATTCAGAGGTCTCATCTGAAGCCTTGTCTTGATTCACATTTCTTGCAGTTTCATTTGATCCAAATAAATATATTGTTTTGTCATTTATTTGCTAACTGGGACCAAAACATATTTTGAAAGGTGTCCTAGGAAGGGAAACCTGAGAATGAAATGTCTCCCTTGACTATCTTCCAGAAATAAAATTTCATCATAAAAACTCTTAACAGCTGTTAGAATATGTTATCCAACAAAAGATTATTATAAATTATATGATGTGTATCTCACTTTACTCCAGAGAGAAAGATTGAAGAAGGACAAAATGCTGGGCAGCCAAGTACCTTTTGGCTGTCTGCTGACTGGGAAAACATAAAATCCAACTTGTTCCATTTTTTGCCCAGAATTGCCTAGAACGTCCAAGCAGAAAATCGTAAGCACTTTGAAGCTGCTGATTTGATTTCCCTTTGATTCAGGTCACACTGTTACAAGAGTCTGCAGGCATTTTTTTCCTCTCATTATTTACGTTTGATGTTGTTTAACTGTCTTAGTCACATTTTGGTTTAAAATGGGGATCAAAGAGGAAACTAAATATAAACTTTTGCTAGGTATGAACTACATATTAATATAGCTGTAATTAATTGATTCACAGTGCTACATTTATTCCTTTTCCCATTTTCATTAGTTTATTTATTTTATCTTCTATTCCATGGCAGTATTTCTTTTACTCCTAGATATGTATATATATATTACTTAGGTTTTTTTTTTTTCCCTTTATTTTGCTTGTTACCAAGTGTAATTTTTGAATTTGTTACACAAATTTCCCTCATGCACAGAACTTGTATGTGTAGCTTGTTTTCTCTCACTCAGGCTAATATTTGAGAGCATATTTGTAGGTTGCACTGAAAGTAATGTCTGCCATTTCTTTCATTGGAAACTACAACAGCTACGAAGAGCACAATAACACTATTTGATAGAACAATTTCTCAGCTAGAAAACACTATTTTTCAACATAGTCACCACCACTAGCTATGCTCAGTCACCAAAGAGTGGTGATTCTGGCAGGATTCTGATCTTGCATTCCGGACACTCTTTTTCTTAACTTTCCCTTCAGTTCTTTTTGCAGTTCTGCATGATGTGCAGTGCAAGCTTCCTAAGGTTATAAATTTGTTACCAACATAATAGGAGGTACAGGGGCACAGACCAGAGATACTGCACATTTTAAACATATGGTCCAATTGAACCTCCCCAACCAATTATCTGCATATATGAGTTTATACACTGGTTTGAGACAGTATAAAAGACTTGAAACTGAGTGACTGAATGGGCCTTCACTATTATGTACTTCACTTACTGTTACAGCAACCCTGTAGAATTCCTTCCGAGGTAACTCTTGCTGTTCCCAACACTAGTATTCCCAAATGTCTTGATTAATATCTTGCATGGAGTCTCCCAAAGTGTCAGCAATTTGATATCCCATTTCATTCAATAAAGAAAAGATGCAGAGGCCGAAGGCTTTTCAGATTGCCAGCTTATCTGAAGGATGATGAGCTCCTGTAAGTACTATCTCATATTAATCATTCCATGTAGATATTTTGGACATCCAGAAACATCTGAATTTGTGATGATGTTTTATTGTCACTATAAAACACTGTGTATGGAGCTTAACTGGGTGTTTATAAGAAGTTTAGAAAATTATAGGTGATCTTACTTATATTAACTAGCTTTTCTATTTAATGTTGCATATATATACAAAAATAATATTTAATCTAAATCATTATAAAATAAGATAGTTATTCTATGCATTTCAAACACACAAAAATGTGCTGGAGTGTCCAGTTTGCACAGGGAGGATGAGTAGGCAGGGCAAGCAGGCAGGGCAGGGCACCTTGCCATATACAAGGAAGGGGATCACTTAAGAGGTCACTTAACAGGTCTTTGGTCTCTCGACACACCCAGGTGCAATCATGGTCTCCACAGGGCAGCAAGCTGTTGCTAAAAGGAATGTGGGAACTCTGACTGAAAGCATGTATGCCCATGCTGCAGTTCAGTTCTCAGGCTGCGGAGAATGCCTGGCCCTGTCACTGTTACAGGAGGGCAGCAGGGATACCACCTGTGCACAGTGTGCGCAGGTGGATGTTCTGCTCAGCATGGTGGTGAAGCTAAAGGAGGAAGTAGAAAGGTTGAGGAGCATCCAGGATTGTGGGAGGGAGATTGATCGGTGGAATCGCACTCTGCCATCCCTACAGGAAGGGCATGGGGAGATGATCTTCTGGCAGTGGGGGATCATCTACCCTCTCACGGTCAGGTGAGAGTGAGTGACCTCAAAGACAGCAAGAGATGGAAACAAGTCCCTGTTTGGGACAGCAAGTGGACTGCCTTTCAGCCTGTCAGCCTGTCCCACCTTCCCAGGTGCCCTTACATAACAGGTATGAGGCTCTGGAGCTGGAGGAACTGGGGAATATGGATGCTGGTAAAGGTTCATCCATGCAGGAGAGGTTGTCCAGGGATAGTCAGACTGCTCCCTGTATCGCTATGACATCAATCAGTAAAAAAAGAAGGACTGTCATCATAGGGGACTCCCTTCTGAGGGGAACCAAGGGCCCAATATGCTGCTTGGAACAGTCCTGCAGGGACTAGTGTTGCCTGCCTGACGCCCAGGTGAGAGATGTTCCTAGGAACATCACTCACCTGGTCAAGCCCTCTGATTATTATCCTTTACTATTTTTTCACAGTGGAAATGAAGGGGTAGACAAAAGACGATCTCGGGTGATCAAAAGGGGCTTCAGAGCTCTTGGAAGACTGCTGAAGGGATCAAGAGCACAAGTAGTGTTCTCCTCTGTCCTCTCAGTTGGTGACTGGGATCCAAACAAAAGGAGGTGGACAGACATGATTTGGATACTATGGCTTGGGATGCAGCCTTGAGAAAGTACGAATACTGATGGCGGGTGGGAGGTGACTGACTAGAAGGGCCACAAATATTCTAGGGAGAAAGCTGGCTGGGCTGGTTAGGAGGGCTTTAAACTAGACACTATGAGGGAAGGGGGTGTACTGGGTGACGAAGAAGAGCGTGGGAATGCTGTCACCTTTGTGAGAGGTAGATTGCGCTTTTGCAGTGGAAATTTCCAGCATTTCTGTATGTAGCAGAGGATAAGTTGTTTTTCACAAAGAAAGCTCCTGAACAGAGTAAAGTTGAGACTGGGGCATTCCTACCTGAGTAGAATTGGCACAGGCACTTGGTAAGGAAATTATATAGGGTAGGGGAGAGTCTGGTACAGGACAGAACAAGTGTGCTAACTTTTGAAAATATTGTCCTCCTATCACCATAAAAAGTACAGAACATACCTAAAAACAATGGGTTGGTAACAGACATTGTATGGAAATGTATTGTAGCAACAGCGCTGGGAAGATTGTGAGCTGCAGATGCTCAACCAGTGAGTGCCAGGAAGGCATTACCTGCGTTGGACCCAGGTTATATAATAGAATTAATTTCACTGATTATGTGTCAATTTCTTCCTTGTCAGTAGGGGGTGTGCACCCATTATTGCAATAATGAATAAACTGCTCTTCATGAAGATCTTTGCAAGATTAAGAATTTTTGATCTTGAGCATGTTTCTGACGGCTTGGGAGGCAGTAGGGGAAACTCCAGACTTGTCCTGGAGGTATTAAGGAACCGAGAAGGCAGTGAGGCCAATAGCCAAGCTGAAGTGCCTCTATACGAATGCACTCAGCATGGGAAATAAACAGGATGAGTTAGAGATAGGATTAGGAAAGTCAAGACACAGATGGAGCTGAACTTGGTGAGGAGTGTGAAAGATAACAAGAAGGGGCTCTATAGGTACTTAGGCAGGAGAAGACAAGCCAAGGAGAGTGTTCTGCATCTGATAAAAGGCAGTGGAGAGTTGGCTTCCTCTGACACAGAGGTATTCAGTGAGTGCTTTGCCTCAGTCTTCACTGGTGGCCAGGCTTCTCATGTCTGCCAGGACCCTACATCTCTAGGTGAGGGTGTGGGGACCAGATTCCATCCCACCGTAACAGTGGAACAAGTCTCAGACCTCCTCATGAAATTGAATGTATATAAGTCCATGGGCCAGATGATATCCATCCTAGGGTTCTGAGAGAGACGGCTGATGTGTGGTTGCCGAGGCGCTCTCCATTATATTTGAAAAATCATGGCTGTTGGGTGAAGTCCAGGGTGACTGGAAAAAGGGAAAGATTTCTCCCATTTTTTTAAGAAGGATGACCTGGTGAACTGCAGACTGGTGAACCTCACCTCTGTGCCTGGGAAGATCATGGAACAGATCCTCCTAGAAGCTATGTTAAGGCACATACGAGACAAAGAGGTGATCCAAGACAGCCAGCATGGCTTCACCAAGGGCAGATCTTGACTGACAAATCTGGTGGCCTTCTATGATGGAGTGATGGCATCAGTGGACAAGGGAAGGGCAATGGATGTCATCTACCTGGACTTCTGCAAGGCCTTTGACATGGTCCCTCACCATATCCTTCTCTCTAAATTGGAGAGGTATAGATTTGAAGGATGGACTGTTTGGTGGATTAAGAACTGGTTGGCTGGATGCAGCCAAAGGGCTGTGATCAATGGTTCTGTGTCAGGGTGGATGCCAGTCACAAGCAGTGTCCCTCAGGGTTCGATCTTGGGGCTGGTGCTCTTGAGCATCTTCATCAATGACATAGACGATGGTATCAAGTGCACCCTCAGCAAACTTGCAGACAACACCAAGCTGAGCATTGCAGTTGATACACTGGAGAGAAGGGAAGCCATTCAGAGGGACCTGGACAGGCTGGAGAAGTGGGCCCATGAAAACCTAATGATGTTCAACAAGGCCAAGTGCAAGGTGCTGCACTTGGGTCAGGGCAATCCAAGGTATTTATACAGAGTGGGGGAAGATCTCCTTGAGAGCAGCCCTGTGGAGAAGGACTTGGGGGTCCTGGTGGACAAGAAGCTGGACGTGAGCCAGCAGTGTGCACTTGCAGCCTGGAAGGCCAACTATATCCTGGGCTGCATTAAAAAAGGAGTGGCCAGCAGGGAGAGGGAGGTGATTGTCCCCCTCTACTCAGCTCTTGTGAGGCCCCATCTGGAGTACTGCACACAGGCCTGGGGTCCCCAGCACAAGAAGGACATGGACCTCTTGGAACGGGTCCAGAGGAGGGCCACTAAGATGATCAGAGGGCTGAAGCAGCTCTCCTATGAGGAAAGGTTGAGGGAACTGGGCTTGTTTAGCTTGGAGAAGAGAAGGCTCCAGGGAGACCTCCTCTAAATCTGCTCCGTCAGCTTGATCTCTTTGTGCTGGGGGCCCTAGAACTGAGGGTAGTTCTCTAGGTGGGATCTCAGAAGAGCAGAGTGGAGGGGCAGAATCACCTCTCCCAACATGTTGGTCGTGCTTCTCTTGATGCAACCCAGGGTATGGTTGGTCTTCTGGACTGCAAGCGCAAATTGCTGGCTTGTGTTGAGTCTTTCATTAACTGACATCCCCAAGTCCTCCTCAGGGCAGCTCTCAACCTGTTATCTGACCAGACTGTATTTGTTCTTAGGATTGCCCCAACTTAGTACCATGCACTTTGCCGTGTTGAAATTCATGAGTTTGGCATGGAACCACCTGTCAAGCTTGTCCATGTCAACTAGTAGTTTTTTCAACTGATATTCATAGTAAGCACAAATAAATGAGTAAGAATTGCTCATCAAATGAGTAAACATAAATAAATGATGATTGCTTTTGTGTAACCATCTGATCATAATTTGTCACAGTAAATTTGAGGTTCAGATTTTGCAGGGATTTGGAGTAAACTTGAAAAAAAAACAATCAAGAGAGAGAAAAAAAAAAACAACCAACTAAATAAACAAAAAACAAACAAAAAAAAAACCACAAAATCCTAGGCTACTCAGCTGTGTAAAACAAAGAAAATTCATTCATAACAGATAGAAAAAAAAAAAGAGCTATTTGTAGTTGCAGAACTCTATTTCTCCTCAGTATTGTCATTATTTAATTTTTCTAGAAGTTAAGTTTAATAGTGTGTATGATCACAGTGTGTACATGATTTTACTGCTTTATGTGACTCTATTACTCCTACACTACAAAGGATACACTCTTCCTGCATGGTATAAAACAATTTTTTATTTCTTTTTCATGGTAGATTAGCTTAGGGAATCATGTAGTTTAAACTATGATTAGCCTCCATTAGAACAGACATATTGTTTTCAGTGACAGGAAAATTTTCATGAAATTTCATTGGTTTCATGGTCTTAAGCAAATTTTCAGAATTAACTATGTCTTTGTACCCTGGAAGACAGTATGTTTAGTGCAGAAGAGAACAGATTACTTATTTAATCTGTTTGTCCATTTAATCAATAGATGGCAGCAAATAGCTCCTTCACCTCTGATCTTCAGCCCAGACATTCACGCATATTTATTATTTTTTTAGTAATATTTTCTGTTTTGTCTTTCCTTTTAAAAGGGTGAGGTACATGATTGTACGTGACAATTCAATTGCAATGTGGAAGATACATAACAAGAGCAGACAGTTTCTTCACTTGCTAGGGAAAGTTCAGAGGGTTTCACCAAGAAATGATGAACTGTTCCTGACAAGTCTAAGTTAGAAAGTGTGTTCCTATATCATACACAGAAATTAGCTGAAATTAAAAGTAGTTTCACAGGCAGAAATATCCCGTGTTTCAAGTAATATTTATTAAGTAGACACAAAAATCAGTACTTATAACAAAAATTCTAATGACTTCTTTTGGAAATGTTTTCTTTTGTTCTTCAGTTTCAGGTTTTGAGAGAAATTTTGCTTCACTTATACATTTCAAGATGTTTAGAGAAAAAAAAATTCTCTGAGGGAAAAAAAATATTTCTAAAACTGGAGAATATCATGGCGCATTCCACTGCACACATTCAGTGTTTTTCTTCACTTGTTTATAACTGGCAGGAATGAAAAGATTTTGCTTTCAAACTTCATCATCTTCTCTTTCTCTTAAAAATGAGTAAATAAATGAATACATTGTAAATTAATAAGAAAGAAAAAGGGAAAGTGGACTTAAAAAAGGAAGGAAAAGGGAGGAAAAGAGAAGAGAGGAGAGGAGAGGAGAGGAGAGGAG
>JACDJE010000448.1:250360-307269 GCA_016647715.1 Pavo muticus
CCCCCGTTAGTAAGGAATACTGGTTCATTTAGAGCTCAGATGTATAGTTAGCATTGTATTAAAAAGTACCTAATGTGTGGTGAGGGAGGGATGAAAATCTAGTGTAAGATATATACAATACCAATTTTCAGACAGGAGATATTCATTTCAATGTTTATATATATATCACCAGTGAAAATTGCATGTATTTTCAGCTAAAGGAATTTTGTTGCAATATTTTAAAATAAGGAAGAAATATATGCCATATTTAATATGTACTTTTTTTTTTCTGATTCAGGAAAGGAAATGCAAAAAATTACTTAATGAGATCTTTATGCTATCCAGTTTGAGGCTTCATGACTTAATATAGGATAAAATAATTCAAAATATAATGTAGGCTGTTTGGTCACAGCCTGAGAAATCAACACAGAAGACCACATTTATTTATGAGCAAAAAGAACCTATCAGAAACTGAAAGAAGGTTTTACTTCTAAAAGTGCTGGAACAGCATCTAATAAATTTAGCAGAGAAGATTTTATCTCTCTAGGAAAGATAAAGACATGCATCATTATTGTCTGCAGTAACAGAGGGGCTTAAAATGTTACACAAGAGATTGTTGTGGTCCTACCTCCTACAATTCTAGTTGGATGCCTACATTTCAAGCTGCATTTTCAAAGACGACAAGAACTTTGGTTTTTAACTGCTGGGCAGGTAGGCAGCTCAATTCTGCATAATAACTTTCCTCACTCACATATTACTTTTTCTCTCACTTCCCTCGAGTTGTCCTACAGTAGCTAGATTTTTAGAAAATAATTATTAAATTGGTTTCCACAGGAAGACATCTTTAGGGAAATCTGTTCTCCTTTCATCTTTGTGATTAGTAACCTCATGCAAATTTCAGGTGACCTGATTAGATTTTTTGTATCTGTGTGAACAGTTTCCAAGCTTCTAACTTACCTTGAAATATGTTGATAGACAGAAATTAACAATAAGAAAAAAGCAAATAGTTAGAAAAAGCTACTGTGAGAACTAACTCCATAAGATATGCTTGATTGACTTAATTAATATACTTATAGTTGCTATTACAACAGAGAACAGGAACAATGAAATCAAGACCTCAAAACATTGCTTCTGACTTGGTGTTATTTGGGGATCTTGATTATAAACATCATCTTTAATAAACTTAAAGCCTTGTTTGCAAACAATATAATGTCATTCTTAAAGCAATAGATTTAATTGTGCCCTTTTAAGCTTTGAGGGTAACCTTGAACAGGGAATTTGATTCTAAATGCTACAGTATGGAGTAAAATTCCAAACTCTCTCCTTTTTCTTTCTTCCTTTTTCCTTCTTCCTTTTTCCTCCTTCCTTTTTCCTTTCTTTCATTGATTCAGTAAACAGAATTTGTCTTAATTTATCTTAAATAAAACTGAAGGGCAAAATTAAGTAGGTTTTGGGCAGAGTTACAATCAGATAAGGTTAATGCACCACAGAACTTCTCGATCTTTAATTTCCACTCTTTAAGAGCTTTCTGAACTTGCTCTGCTGATTTATTCTGATGTAATCATCACCTTACTATGAAAATCTAAAGTGAATTCATTACAGTAGATGACTTATTTAAAAAGGTGAAAATGAATGTCTGAGTATAGAAATTCATGTTCTAACATGAATGTGAGATCTTATATATAAGCTATAACAGAACTTCTCACAATTTATGCAATTAATATCTTCATCCATATATATATGTAAGGAAATAAAAAGAGATAAATAAGGGAATAGATAAATAAATTGTAGTATGACAATTAATATGACTATCAAAATGTTTTACAATCATGTTGAAGTTGTCCATCAAATACTCAAATATAAGAGAATTCTACTTTATTTTATTTCCTTTATTTTCCAGAGGAATATACAAGGGATGCTCCAAAAGTAATATCTCCTATTTTATTATGTTGGTCCACAATGTCAGAGGCAGATGTTGGTAATATGGCTGTAGAGATTGAACATTCCTGACAGTATTCCATTACATTTTGTTGCCATGTGACATATGGCAGCAGAGGAACAGTCTGACAAAATTCTGTCTGAAATTGAAGTATGAAGAAAAGTTTTGTCATTGAATTCCTGCGCATGGATAAAATTACACCCATTAACCTTCACTGATGCTTGCTCAGTGTTCACTGAGACCAAACAGAGGATGAGTGCACAGTGAAGTGGTGAGTAGTGCTTTTCAGCAGTTGTGACACCAACAGTGTGTCACCTCTGCTGGTAGAGATTTTTGTGACTGTCGCATGCAGGAGAAAACACACAGCTAATGTTAGTGATTATGTTGAAAAATAGTGTTTGTTTTGTAGTTGAGAATTTTCTCTATCAAAATAGTGTTATTGTGGTTTTTAGGTGTATGCTGAAGTTTCCATGAAAATAAATAGGAGGCATGACTTTCAGAGTGACCTGTGTAGACTATAAGAAAAAGCAAACAGACTAAATTTTTTACAGTTGTGTAGAATCAAAAATAGATATGAAAAAAAAGGACTTGGGATTCTTAATTCATACTCTAAGGTACAACAAATCTGGTTACAAATTATCTTTCTTACAATTTGTGTGGCTATGTATTTGTGCACTGTAGCTATAACCCCCAGCATAATTTTTGATTTGATGGAATTCTAGATGTATCTTTACCAATCTATGTCAACATATCAGTGATTAAAGATACTGGACACCTTGAATAAAGACACTGACGCGTATTATCAACAATTACAAATGAACTAGGATATGAGAGGAGAGTTTTAAACTGAAAGATGGGAGGTTTAGATAAGAGTTTAGGGGGAAATTTTTCACTTAGAGTATGGTGACATGCTGAAACAGGTTGCCCAGAGAACCTGTGGACAGCCCATCCCTCAAGGTGTTCAAGGCCAAGTTGGATGGGGCCCTTGGCAACTTCATCTAATGCCTGTTTTAGTGATTAGCAGCCCAGACCACAGCAGAGGGATTGGAACTAGATGATCTTTGAGGTCCCTTCCAACCCAAGCCATCCTGTGATTCTATGATTTTATGAACTATATTTGCATTTAAGCCTACAGAACATTGGAACACCAGTCCTCCTTCCTCCAAGAAGTTTACCAGTATTGCTATAAACAAAATGAGGATATGTCTGTAGGAAAATATATGCTCCTTTGTTAGGCTAGATGTATACTTAGAAAAACTGAGAAATTTTCAGGCATGCAAATCCTTTTTGGGGGGATTTGAAATGGAAACAACAAACTTGAAATTAGATGCAGGCTGGGAACAATTTGTTCCGAGTTTACCCAAGTACGTTAATCATTGAGATAGTTTGACAGAAGAGGTCATCCATAGCCATGCAAGGGAAATAAAGTGTATCTAATAGAAAATGCAATGATATCATTATCTTTCGTGAGAGAAGAAGAGACATCTGAGTAATAACAGAAGCTGACACTGATGACATATGTGGTGTACTGTATAAACATAAATCTAGTGTCACTATTAAGACTATTTACTCATTTGACTTATGAATATAGTTTCTAGTCTGTGTCTGTACTGCTTGAACATATTAACTGAAGTCAGATACTGTGTGACTACTTTGTGAAAAATAATCTTAAATTTCTAACTGTGTGATATTGTTTTCTGAGACTTAATTATACTCCTCTTTATGGATTACTTTGTGGAGTGATATGAAGAGTCTATATTCTCCCAATCATATGAGAAAATAGAATTGTATCTGCTTTTCTGAACATAGTTCTGTCTGAAATTGAACTGATTCCTCGGCTTCAAGGCCGCATTGGTGACAGAAGCAATATCAGATGAGTGGAAATGGCTGTGAGACTACATGATAAAGGAAACATACTGAAATTTATTCCACCTGTAAATGACACCTTTAGACATAACATGTTATTTATCAGTTGTCTCTGATCCTTACAAAAGTTATATGTTTTGAGTTTTGGTTAGGGGCTCTGTCTTTTCCAACTGTAAGGATCTACAGGTAATCTCAATAATTTCTTATTCTTATTCTTGTAAAGGACCAAAAAAACACACTTTCTGACCCAGCAGACATAAAAGGGTGCCTGAGTGGGTCCCTGGTTCATCATCATTGTTGTAGTGTTGCTTCTTCGCTGCCTGCTGTTTGCCATTTCGAGACTCTGACCTCTAGAGGAGCGCTCTCCTTGCCCTCATCCCTTCTCTAGTGTTGACAGGCTGACAGGGAACTCCTTGAAAAAGTCTAGTGACCTGATCTCCTTTCTGTCCAACTCTCTCTCTCTCTCATTCTTCCTCAGTTTCTCTTTATATTCTCTTTTCATTCTTTTCCTTTCATAAAGTTGTTAAATAATTGTGAGACTTGTTTCGGTTTCTTAAAAGTAGTATCTCTTAAAGTTGTTAATTCATAAAGTTGTTAAGAAATTGAGAGACATAGTTAAGTTTCTTAAGATCACATAGTTAAGCTGCACAGCTTAAGATAGATTCTAAATTGCCAATATTTTGGGGAAATTTTGTGCCAATATTTTGAGATAATTGTAGTAGTTTCTCATTAAAAATGACAACTATGTGTGTACCTCTGTGTGTTGTTTTACCTTAATTTAACTGGGGGTATTTGTGAAACTGGTCATCCCTTTCCTCCCCTTATAGGCTAGACATGACAACTCTTGTTGAAGAGTGGCTATTATATCTGATAATATATTTAACCTGAAAAATGAGTTTTAAAGTAAAACTGTGATTTTTAACGTGAAATTTTTATGACACTAATGTTTCTTCTGATAGGACCCATATTCAAATGTGAAAGGTGGTTTAGTCAAAAGACAAATACAAATTTGGCACAGAAAGAATTTAGAAGTGCAAGGATTTGTGGAAGGAGAGAAGATACTCCCCTAAGACTAGCTGGCCAAAGTTGCCACAAACCAGAACACAGTAAGACAAACTTGACAGATACATGTTAAGGGGGTTAATGGTAAGAACAAACCCAATGCTAACTGGTAAGTTTTAAATGAGGTACAGCAAAAAGCATGCCCACCTCCCTCAGCAACATGAGCCCAAGAACTTCTCCTGTCTGATTCTTGGGGTCCAGCCTGGTGCCCAGGGAGGTCTCTGTGCAAGCTGGGGGACATGGCAGTCACTTTTCCCTTGGCATGTTCAACCAGTAGCAAATCTGTGCACATATCACAGAGACAAACAGGCACACACAAACAAGAACAGTATGCTGATACAATTGGTCACACATGCTGCTACAGCCAAGAATTGCTCCCAGTGGTAAGTACACACAGAACTCATGTGAAACGCAGACACAGACAGCTGAGACTCCTGCCTCTTTTCTATCTGGTAGAGAAAAAAGTTCACTAGTGAAAGTGTGCACACACAGCACTCTCTGTGAATCTGTGATTCATAGGTCATCTAGTTACCAGGTGGTCCAGATCAAAGTTTACTGCAAGTGAACTTCATGTTTCCTCATGCACATCACATTTCCAAATCCCCTTGGGCACACTAGCAGGGTCCTTCTGCCTAGATACCAAGGCCTGGACCAGAGATCCCCACTAGAATGTCCAGTCCAGCTTAAAATTTGCTAGTGACTACATATGTACACCCACACATACCAAGTTTGAGGAAAATACAGACACTCAGCTCTTTCCCAGTAGCTGTCACCAGGCATGTGGTCTGTGATCCATAGTCCTACTCCAGCTGCCAGCGTGGAGTTCCTCATTCGTCTCACTCATGCCAGTTTTCCCACAGTGGCTGGTTTGGAAGCTCACACTACTGGCTGGGAGTTGAGGGCTCCCACTCACTCCAGAGTGAGTTGATGCTAGGGCCCAATTATCTCCAGTAGCTGGAACCACAGTCCAGAGATGTCGTTATCCTCAGTCTGACTCCAGTAGCTGACAATCAGTTCACTCACACCAGACCCCCAGCCACTGGAACTCCAGGGAAAATATTTGTAGGATCCTTTCAGATCCAGAGAGCTATGCCCCTGCCAGCTACAGATGCTAGGATCTTCACTTGCTCATAGCCTGCTCCATAGCCTGCAAGCCTACACATCCAACCTGACTCCAGTAACTGGCATAAATTCCACTCTCAAAAACACAGGTCCCACCTGTGACTGGTACTGAGACTCCTGCACTTGCTTTTTGTTCCTCTTGTTCGCTGTTCCATCTCATCATCCCCCATGGATTTATAAAGATCTGCAATTTTCTACACTCTTTCAGTCTGAAGCCCCTTTATTCACAATCTTATCAGTAGCAAAGTTTGTCCCTAGAAGTGATTCTTGTCGTTTTTTAAATCACCAATGAGCAAGACTGGGAGGTTTGTATCAGGTCATTATCTTCCAGCTTTGGAGTCCACAATCAGATAACTGTTGGAATAAGCGTTCCTACATTCTCACATGCTC
Organism: Pavo muticus; assembly: GCA_016647715.1. NCBI lineage: Eukaryota > Metazoa > Chordata > Aves > Galliformes > Phasianidae > Pavo > Pavo muticus. The sequence continues at coordinate 256,719 of JACDJE010000448.1, forward strand.
TCATATTAATGTGACAGATTAGAAGTGATTCCTATCACTGTCTCCTTTTCTTATCTCTTGTTGCCTTGGAAAAGATCCTTGATCAGTTACCCCTAAAGGAGAAGACATTCTCATTCTACGTACTTATACAGTACTGATATGTGGAACATGAGAATGTTTGAAATGAAGAAATCAATTCAGAGAGACTTTAACATCAAAAGTTTTATTACCGTTAAGCGGGTATTATTATTGGCAGTGCTGGGGTAGAACTGGGATAACTCTCCAAAAATGCTCCACCAGCTGATTGTTCATGAACAGATTATATTTTCACATGTATTATATACTCATTACACTCCCAAAATCATTTTCTTATCCACTTCCAATGATTGCCCAACTGACATAGTCTTATTTGGCAGTCTTCAACGTCATCTAGCATTCTTCTACCATCCCGACAACCCACTGTTAGGCCTTCGAGGGGGGAGAGGTCTCTTACTTTCTCCAACAGTCTTTATCTTCTAAAAACTTTCCTTTTGTCCCAAAGATTGCTGTGGAATGCAGGGGAAACCGGAGAAGTCTCTGCACACACAGATAAGGAAGGGGAATGTCTTGATGCTGTCTGTCACATTTTAGGCTAATTCTTCCTGGTGTGTGGATCCTGGCTTCCTTTGATGTTGATAAGTGATAAGTACTCCACAAAACTGGCACATTGTTGTGTGTTTCTTTTGCCTTGTTAAAGCAGAACAGTCTTACAATATGCCTCCCCATCTACAATGCTACATCACAGTTATCATCCACAACATCTAAAGGCTACTATGGTGTTTCAAGCGAGCGCTAATCGTATTATACAACAATTCAGTGGCTTATTAGGATATATTTTCAGAATATTTTGAGTAATTATTTCTTCAAATCATATTCATTTTCTTAGATGAGAGGATGCTGTGGCTTAATCCAGTAGGCAGCTGAGCGCCATATAGCTGTTCACTTACATCCTGCTTCCAGTAGAATGAGGGAGAGAATAGGGGAAAGAAAATAGGTAAAACTTGTGTGTTAAGATAAAAGCTATTTACAGAGACAGAAAAGGAAAGGAAAATAATAATAATAATAAGCTCTATCCAGCAGAGTTACTGTGCTTATTGTATCTATTGTAGTTTTGTATGGACACAAATGGGAGATAATACTTTCAGAGCAACCTATGTGTATGTGGCCCAAGACAATTCCTCTTCATTCACTGCAGCCCAGTCAAGACAAAAGGTTGGGCACCCATAGGCTACAACATTTGTGACTGGCCACCAGCAAGATTTTACTCCATTCACAGTGATTTTTTTGGCCCTGTCATACAGCAAGTTTTTACCCAGAGAACATTATGTCTGTCCAAAACATGAACAGGCAGTATCAAATACTTTGTTAAAATTCAAGTAAACAACATCCACATCCTTTCACTCACTCACTAAGTGGTTTATTTAACCACAGAAGGAGATCAAGTTAGTCAAACAGGACCTGCTTTCATAAATACATAGTGACTGGGTCTTGATCACCTGGTTGTCACGTATGTATCATGTAATAGAAGTCACAACAATTTGTTCCACAACCTTTCATGGCACTAAGGTCAGACTGACAGGCATGTAATTCTGTAATTCAGTGAACTGAGACCTTCCTGGTTAGCCAGAACTGCTAGTAAATTAGAGTGACTTGGTGATCCCTTCCACCAGTTTTTACAGTAAATAGTAACTGGATGGCAGTCATGCTTGGTAGATATTGGGTGATGCTATTTTTTTTTTTTAATAAAGTAGGAAGAGTCCATAATCAGTCTTATAAAGTGGCAACAAAGGTTGGGGAATGCATGTACTTCTTTGATTATGCTACTTGCAAGTGCTTTGAGACTAGGTTATGTAGCCTGTCTCCAGCTGAGGTTATGAATTTCTTGTTACACGTCTTTTAACTGACAGCTGGTCACTGTTCTATTTACTTATTATTGAATCCTTTTGTTGACTTTATCTTAAATTTTGGGATAATTTTTATTAGATTCTATTTAAAAAGTATGGTACATTGCACACAGTGCTCAGGTAAAAAAAAAACAGCTAATCCATTTACAGATATTTTAAGTTAGATTAGGAATTAACTGAGGGAAGCAAGCCTGTTTAATGAATCCAAAATAAGCTGCCTGCACTGAAAAAAAATAAAATCAATGTTCTCTATCTGCAATATACAATCATAGTTTCTACAAAAAGTAAATATTTATTTTGTTTTATTATTCATTTGCTTAGAATATCTAGTGTTTTTTGATGGCTTTATGAGGACAATATTTTTATTTACCTACAGAGGAGATAGTAACCATCAGAGCAGTGAACTGGAAAATCAGAATAACTGTAGTACTTAGAATATTATATTACTGCCCATTGGGACTTTTATTAGACACTATTTGTAACAAGAAGCATTGCAATACGACTTACAGAATAGATAACATAAAACATTCAGTAGTATTCCATGACCATTAGGAAAAAATGTCATAAATTTTGCATAGCTGAACACCGGTATTCCAAATTCTTTCTGTGAAAGCAAATCAACAGACTGGAAATTTATTTCCATGAATTGAATATGGCTCATTCAGTCTAAAGTAATTGATTTATTAAAGTCAGGGACATATACATTCAAATGTAATCAAACGTTTAATCAACAACAACCAAAAATGAATGTAAATCCAACATCAGGCAATTCAAATGAACATTGCTAGAGGATGTACAGAGTTTGAGATACAAAAAATTCTGAGTCAAAGTCAGCCAAGGACTTTTGGCCATTACTTCTCTTGATACCTGGAAAACTGTTACTTTCATCTTCACCAGATCTTTCAGTATAGGGATTTTTTCCTTCATATTATATTAGAGTCCTATACATGTGCTCCACATGAACAGCTGCAGCTGGAGTTGCTTTCTCCAGGAGATCATATCATTTCAGTCTCCAAGAATCCAAGAATCAAGAGGCGGTCTATCGATGACCATCAAGATGGTGTTGTTTCAGGGAAAAAAAAAAACAAAAAACAAAAAACCAAAAACTGATAGTGAGGAATGCCAGGAAATCACAAGTATTACAAATTGTTCATGCAAATGAGTTCTAGGTAGTCTATAAAACAGTTGTTTAAACTGGGTGACACAGAATATCCAGAAGTGTTGCTTGAACACAGTAATGTTGGTAACATACAAAAAGACATGATCCAGCTGATGTGACTTCTGGATTATCACAGGCCTTGATTCAAAAGTGATTTCCAAGAGGGATAAAGATATCAAGTTGTCATCTGAGGAGTGAACCTGATGTTCTTCTCTTAGGTGGGAGTTAGGAGTGACAGTAGCTTCAGCTGTATGAAGTGCACTCTGATCTAGCTACTAAGCCAAAAGCAGAAGGAGCTGAGGGCTTGAGCAGACTTCGTAGCTTCAGGAAGGATGTGTCAGGGAGATTATGCTGCAACAATAGGAAAGTGAAAATATATTTGCATAAATCTGGCAAAATCAAGAGCCCAAGTCCCGTCTCATACTGAAGATGGAATGATCAAAGGCTGTGCTTGAGCAGTGGAAGGACAAAGATTCTCTGGACAGGAAGAGCTGGAAACTTGGGATGCTTAGGATTAGGCAGAGGGCACAGAGCCCAGGTGGTTACTTCCACAATCATACTATTAAAGGGAAAGGATTCAGGCAGTATCACATAGACCCAGAAGAGCATTTTCTGACTACACAGCCCTGCACAACCCTGTTGTCACATTCAGGGCTTTGGCTTCTACAACTATGAAACCTACTTTAAGGAAGTGGGCTCAGTGCTGCTGAAGTGAAACAAGGTTCACCTGGTAAAGTGGAGGAACACAGTTTCTCTTGCTAACACAGTGATGAAAGCTTTATCAAGGTTCATCAGAGAAAAGAGATCTAAGCATAAAAACAAGTAGAACAAGGATAAGAGAAGTGTCCGTGGGAAAAGACAATAGGGAAGATGCTCATACTTCCCTAGAGAAAGTGAAACGTTCTGGGATCTATCTGTCATTCTACCATATGAAGCATAAGAAAGAAGCAGAAGGAACTGAATGTCAAAGAGAAATTACAGAATAATTATCTATGAGAAACTGAAAGGCACTGAATTCTCCTTTGCTCACCTAAATCTGGTCTAGAAAGTACCTGGCATTTGATGTACTGAATAGATAGTCATTTTCTACATAGATTCTCCTTTTCTTCCTGTTGGTTTAATTAAGGGTTACTACTTGTGTTTTTATTCTTTTTCAGAGACAAGTTAAAGAGGAATGTAAGGAGCTGCTGAATGAAGGTTTTAGTTGAGCTAATTTCAATCACTGCTGTTCTTGTCCTGTGTCTCATAACTAAAGCATAGCTGGCATATAATAACAGTAATAAATGGCAGTTGTGACTACAATGACCCTTGAATTGATAGAGCTTAGGATCTTGAAGGAAGTGAGGAAGAAAAATGGTAAAGAGTCTGAACTTTAGGAGAGAATGCTTACTCATGGAACTGGTATGCATAGTTTAGGTTTCCCAAATAATCTGACAACATACAGTGAATTTTCAGTATCACTTTAGTAGATGGACTGATGAGAAGGAATATGTTGTGAAATAATTGGACTGCAGTGATTTAATGAAGAATAGCACAAATTTGAAGGATAAAGATGACCTTAAAAAAAAAAAAAGAGTGATGAAGAACTTTAAGTTGTTAGAGAAGGGAGTTATCAAACCTACTAATGGATAACTTCTATGATGTTGAAAAAGAATCTGCAGATGATGTAAAGACTATAATGTCATATAGTATGATAGGAAAAGTGATAATACAAAGGACTGATTTATTTATTTGTTTGTTTGTTTGTTTGTTTGTTTATTTTTAAGGATAATCAGATATATGAGGAGCTGCTCAAGCCTCTTGGTTTGCTCAGCTGAGACAAGAGGAAACTGAGGGGAGACCTCATCATGGCCTACAACTTCCTCAAAAGGATGAGGGGAAGGGCAGGTGCTGATCTTTCTGGTGTCCACTAATAGAACCAAAGGAAAGTATGAATCTGTGACAGGAGATCTTCAGGTTGGGTGTGAGAAGGGCTCTTCACCAAGAGGGTAGCTGGGCACTGGAACAGGATCCCCAGGGAAACGGTCATGGCACTGAGTTTTCTGGAGTTCAAGAAGTGTCTGGATGACACTTTCAGACATATAGTCTGAATTTTGGGTAGTTCTACATGGAGCGAGGAGTTGGAATCTGTCATCCTTATGGGTCCCTTCCAGCTGGGGATATTCTATGACTCTATGGTCAGTTACACAATGTTAATCACGTGAAACTAATGAAAACGTCTCCCAGACATATTATGAATGTTTTCTAGATGAAAAATATCACAAACCTTCAAGCAGCAAGTTTTAGCAAGGACAAGACTTTGCAATTCCACTGTACTTTGAAATCATTTTGAAATGAATTTTATTCCATTCAGAGATCTATTCACCACATTAAAACAGTTCTGGGGTAGTTCCCTCACTAGAGGCAGAACTTTGCACTTGAACTTTCATGAGATTCCTGTTAGGCTCATTTCTCAAGCCCATCAATATTTTTCTGAATCTTTAAAATCTTTTGATGTATGAACCAGTCTTTTCAGTTTTGTATCATCTGCAAACTTGCTGAATATACACGCTGTGCCATTATTTAGATCCTCAATAAAAATGTAAAAGGTATTGCTCCCATTACTGACCCTTGAGTATTCCACTAGTGTCTGTCTTCCAGTTGGACTCTGCTGATGATTACAACTCTTCCAGCCTGGAATTTGAAACAGATTTCAGTCTAGCTCACTGCCCATTTATTTATCAGGTTTGGCTATGAAGAAATCAATTTCAAAAGTCTTGCTTATGTTGAGAGAAACAATAGTAATTACTTTCTCCTCATGCACTGAGCAATGGGTTCATGGTAGAAGGCTATCAGGTTGGTCAGGCGTGATTTACCCTGTGTAAATCCATACTGACTACTCCCTTCACCTTCTTGGCTTTCATTTTCTTCAAAATGGTTTGAAAGGTTATTTGCCCCACTGTGATCTCAGGGATCAAGTTCCATAAATCATTTGTCTCACCATTCTTGAATATAGGAAAGTTTGTTTTTCTCTACGACTTAGGGATGTCTTCAGTCCCCATGACCTTCAGAGTTTGTGGATATCTGTGAATATGTATGTGCAGTTTGTTCAAAGATTTTCTATATTTCTCTACTGGAAGGTGTGTGGAAACATACAGATCATGTACTGAATAGTTGACCAGCCCATGAGAAAGGGCTGGTATCAGCTTTGGAACATAAGTAAACTGCCTCTAACTTCTGCATGTAACTAGAAGTAACTTTTTTGTGAGAAACTGCTCAGCAGCTGTACCTAAGTCCTAAGTATCCTTGCTTTCTGTGAGCGACCTTGCTTATCCTGATACATGATGCTTTATTGTCTCCCACTGTTACACATATGGTCATGATACTGAGAGGTTGGTCAGCATGTTGCTAGCCTGCCATGGCTGGTATCTGCTGAGGGTAATCCCAGGGGGGACACTCTACCGGACGGCCGCCACTGGTACTGAGGATTTGGCAGAGATGATGCCTGCTGGCTGCCTCTGGTGATGTGTGTTCCTCTCTATTAAACTGATGAATGTTAATTTGCCTCCATGTACTTTCTTTGGGATTGGTAAACATTATGCAGAAGTTCTGGTCACTTTTGTACTACAGAAGGGTAAGTTCTTCTTGCTCCAGACTCGCCAGCTATATTCAGGGACCTGGAATTTCAATAGTCAACATATTTTCCTACAGTAAAAAATGAGATGAAAAAGGTATTGTGCACCTTGAATTTTTCTATTATCTGTCACTAAGTCCCCTACCCACTCAGCAGCCAGCCCATACACATTGCCTGAATCAAAATGCACAAACTATAATTATGTTTATACACTAGTAATTTGGCTCTCTCTGTGAGCCACAGAGGTAGGAATCTTTCCCGCAGTCATGACTTGCATCCTTTTCTTCAATAAGAAAGATGGAAAATAGAATCTTTGCTCACTTTAAGAAACACAGAATACTTCCAAATACATTTTGTGATTTGAGTAGGATATTCTCTAACAAGTGAAATTGTAAATTAAAATGTCAGAGTATTAAAAGAAAACTAGCAGTTCTGTTTCGTATGAGTGTACTTGAACTAGGCATATAAGAACTCAGCTGTATGTAAGAAAATGACATTTTTGTGCAATGAATTTATGCTATCATTTATTTAAGTAAAGGTTTAAGCATACCCAATGGACTAGTTTTTCCAGGAATTAAATAATGTTGTCTCTTCCAGTCTATCTTTGAATCAAAGTTACTCTTAGTCATCCATTGGTTTGGAAAGGAATGTTTATGAGCATGTCTAGTAAGCCATGATTAGGTGCCTACAGAACTTTGCCTACTGAGACTGAAAAATATTACATGCAGCAAAGATCAGTCAGCCATAGATAATATAAAAACTTAGATAACACATTCTGCCTAAATCAGAATAATATGAAAAGTGAGTGAGCTGAATCCTGTAATCTCTCTCTCTAATTCAATTAATAATTTACTTGTTTCAGTGTAAGAAATACATCTGCTGTTGGTGGAAAACAACCTCTGGATTGTTTGTAGGATTTGGTCTATGATAGTATCTTTAGATACAAATTGGTTTTCTATTTTGAGTTAAGCACAGAATGACATTAAAATTATCCTACTGCAATCATTAGGTCCAAGCCATTAATTGCACAACCTTTCTTCTATCTCGTCTTCTCTTTCTATTTCTTCTCTTTTCTCTCCTTCTTCCTCTTGTCTCTTCTCTGTCATACACTGAGATTTCAAAACATTTTTTTTTCAGCAGATCACAAATGCACAAATGGGTTTTATATAGTCAACACGAGGTATAGTTATTTAAAATATTATAAGCTCCAAAACATCCCAATGAAGAGCTGGCAAGCAAGGAACTGAGAAAAGACTGACCTTGTAACACAGAAATTCTGACTTGAGAAGCAACACAAAACTCTAGGTTCCCCACTGATGACACCTCAGATTAGACCAAATCTCGCATCTTCATTTATTTGCAGTAAATGCCATGTTAGTGTGTCCTGTACTTGATGACAATCAAGTCACATATTGGATGTCTGGTAACATAATTTGTCACTATTTGCAATTTTAAATGTCATGGTGAGCTGTGCTGGCTATTCACTCTGTTGTGATTTTCTTGCCCACACCTCTGAGAGTCAATTTGTTAGCTGACTAGAAATTTTCCCTCAAGCATTTGGCTCAGCTGGTGAGTGTCAGTGTCCCTTGGTGTGTAACAAATGCTGTTTAATTGCATTAGAAAGGAAAATCATTTATATTATATTTGTGAAAATTATGCTTTATTTATTTAAAGATTTAGCATAGAATCAGCATACATTTTCTAAATGTGCAAGGAATAGATGTCCTACATATGTTTCTAATATACCCGGTTCTTCTGAAATTTATCATAGATTTGTTGCCAACTATTGAAGTGAAATGATGTTTTGTGCATTATCTGAAAACAGCGGGAAACTAGTAGAAAATGAAACTGTAGATTCAAATCCAGTCTAAAAATAATTACATTGTTCACAGTTACATTGTGATTTGGTATCAAGAAAGGAAAAACAAATACAAGAAGCATGGAACAACATTGATATTCGAAAGAAAGATGATAGAGAAGTAAGCTGAAACAAGAGAGTCAATTTTCATAGATTTTTCACTCTTTTTCAAGGTCAAATCAAGTAACACAAATAAATCGTTTGTGCCCATCTAAAGGAATTTGCCCCAGGATAAGCAGAGTGAGATCTCTCAGTCACTGCTTCACAGCAATTTAAGAATCTAGTGTTAGCTACCACTTCTTGTTTGAGAAACAGTGCAACTGTGACACTGAAGAAATGCCTGTCGTACTCTAACATATAAAATAAACCTCCGACTTTGATATGACAGCAATCAGTGACTGAGTTTGGTAACCTTAACTACAACTATACCCAACTAGGCACATATATCCTTCTAGGCATATCTTTAAGCTTTCTGGAACTCAGTTCTCAAGCTCTAAATTCTAGTCAGTAATCATTTCTTGTTTGACAGGATTTCTGTAAGGATAATTACATAAAAAATGCTAGGGTATTCAAGTCACATGATACCTGAGATCACAAAAATATTTTAACATATTTATGAGAATAATAAAGTCATTTATTCCTGGCTTGATAACAACTTATATCTATATTTCACACTCTTGTATTGATTTAAACCAGTCTATATTTAAGAAATTGCACTTCTGTTCAGTTATACTGAAAGTATATTAATCCAGTTGGGAAAATTACGGCATTGGATAATTTTGAAAATCATTTATTAATTTTAATTTCTTATTTTAATATACTTAATGTTTTAATATAGATGTGTATTTTAATATTTTTATTATTTTTAATACTATACATATATTTAAGTCTTATAAAAAAAGGACACATTTTCACTTTTTTTTTTTTCAGTTTTCTCCCTTTCATTGTTTTTTGTTGTCCTTTCATTGTTTTTACAACCCTCCACTAAATCATGTCCCTAAGCATCACATCCAAAAGTTTTTAAACACATTCAGGGATGGCGACTCAACCACCTCCCTGGGGAGCCTATTCCAGTGCTGAACAACCCTTTTTGTAAAGAAGTTTTTCCTGATATCCAACCTAAACTTACCCTGACTCAACTTAAGGCCATTTCCCCTCATCCTGTCACCTGTCACCAGTGAGAAAAGACCAACCCCTGCTCTTGCTGTAAGCACTTTTCAGATATTGGAAGAGAGCAATAAGGTCTCCCCTCAGCCTCCTCTTCCCCAGACTGAACCAAGTTGCCCTCAGCGTCCAACAAAGGAGAGAGATTCTCCCTAGCCCTCCTCTTGCTGTTGATGTATTTAAAGAAATATTTATTGTTGTCCTTTACCCTAGTAGCCAAGTTCAGTTCTAGCTGGTCTTTGGCTTCTCTAATTTTCTCCCTGCACAGCTTCACTACGTACCTGTAATCATCATAAGTAGCTTGCCCACTCTTCCAGAGACCATAAACTTTCCTTTTGCTCTTAAGTTTCAGCCAAAGGTCTCTGTTCAGCCAGTCTGACCTTGTTGCCCATTGGTTCGTCTTCCGTGACCTGGGGATGGTCAGCTCCTGCACCTTTAAAATTATTTCCTTAAAGTATTCCCAGCCTTCCTGGGCTCCCACACCCTCCAAAACTACCTCTCAAGGGACCTTCTCAACTGTGGTCCTAAAGAGGTTAAAGACTGCCCTCCAGAAGTCCAAGGTGGCAGTTCTGCTGACTCCCCTCCGTGGTTCAACAAGGATTGAGAAAACTAGCATATCATTATCACTAAGCCCCAGACGGCCTCCAACCTTTACATCCCCCCACAAGACCTTCTCTGTTAACAAACAGCAGGTCCAGGATTTTGCTTCCCCTTATTGGCTCCTTCAACAGCTGTGTCAGGAAGTTTTCTCCCACACACTCTAGGAACCTCCGGGGCTGTTCCCTATCTGTTGTATTATAAATCTAGCAGATGTCTGGGAAGTTGAAGTCCCCCACAAGAACAAGGGAGAGAGACCTTGAGACTTCACCCAACTGTCTATATAAAGTGTCCTGTCCATTTCTTCATCCTGATTGGGTGGCCTGTAGCAGACTCCCACAATAATATCCGTCTTACTGGCCTTTGCTTTTATTCTGAGTCATTATTATTATTAATATTATTATATATAATATTATAATATATAATATATGCATTTTATATTATATTATATTAATAATATACTATATTATATAATTCTCATTATTATACATCATTCTTATTAAAAAAACAATAGTCATAAGCTTTGATCTTTTCCATTAGAAGAAAATAGCCATACTGATTAAATGGTACATCTTGAAAGTGGGAGGTTAATCCAGCAGGAATCTACGTATTGAAAAGAAGTTCAGTGTTCATGTAACAGCTACGGCTATAATTCCCGAAGAATGAAATTTATATAAATGCTCAAAATATAAAAATGTGAAGAAATATACATAAGACACTGTTAAACATCTAACATTTATGAATTATATGTAGTTAAGTTCAGCTATTCAAATAATTTTGTTCCAATTTTGTGAGACACAACTTAATACCAAAGTATATCAGGCACAGAAACAAACACTGTGCTATATAGAACAATTTTTGTCCATGAAATTATATTAGACCTGAAATTTTAATCACAGAATCTTTCTATTATTTTTCACAAAGCCTGCAAAATATATTGATAAAAATTTTGTCTGAATATTGTCTGAAGTTACTATTTTGTCTGAAGAAAAGATCTGAATACTGTGAGCATAACCAAGGTAAAACTCAGCTATTTTAACCTTAATGTTGATATTAGCAACTGTAGCTGTTAGTTTCAAATAAAGGCTAAATTTAACTGATGACCAGCATTCCACTTTTCTATCTATTTAAGAGAATGTTCCCACTTGATAAGATGGTGTTTTTGTAGAACATATTGAGATCCAGTGCTAACTAGTGTGATGTCAGTTAACTGTTTTACTAGATTTGGGTTATTTCCTCGGTTGTACATACTTCATGACACATTCTGGAACCAGTCTATTGATTTAGTTTAAATTGTATTACACAGTAAGAGCAGAAAACTTTGAATTATGTCAACATTTCTAAGTTAGTTACTACTAATTCATATTTCCATTGGTCTTGAACAGCCAGAAGAAGATAATTCAGGTGGGAACATGGCACAGAGCATTTCAACCACAGAAATGATTACTTTCTTGTTCTTGTATCTTAAAAATTTAGTTTGTCAATTAATTTAATTGTAAAATTGAATCTTTCTGCCCTCTTACCTGAAGTAATGTTATTGTAGCCAAATCTTTGACCAGCATTAGACATTTTATCTCTGTCACTCTTATATTCATTTCTGTCACTGAAGAACTTATGTTCAAACTGAGGTAGGTCTATTTCATATGAACGAAGTCCTGTTTTAATAGCTTTTATTTATTTTTTTGACAACTTCTATGGACAGAAACACAAACTCTTTTGTTTTGATTCATACTTCAAAATTTAAAGTAAACTTATTATTGGTGCTATTTCTTTTCTAAATGTGCTATGCTTGAGATATAAATAATGAAACAGATGTATTGGCTTTATCTTGTAAAACATTTGTGATGTTGAGAAACTTTACTCATCTGCTTGGTTTCTGGTATAAACTACAAAATCTTCAAGATTAATTTAGTTTGAGAGCAGCTTATAGTAATAGGTAAGAAAAAACAAAATTCAACACAACACTATCTTTGGACGTTATGTTGGTAAAGCACAAATAAAAGAATGCCAAATAGTGTCACAATGGTGTCTGCTTTTCAATATACAGGAAACATCACATACCCAAACTCTTTATCTTAACGTGGATTCAAAATTCTGTGTTATCTTCTATAAGGAACAAGATTATTACAGAAAATCAATTATATCATACCCAGTATAGAGTTGGGCTATGTATGTATAAATTAAGGTATAGTTAGAAAAGAAATATATGATTCCATTTTGAATTCATTATTGAATACAAACTGAGTTAGAAGTGGTGAGAATGACTTAGAAGTTTACTGTTTTCCTTTTTCCATTGGTCTGAATGCACAATTTGTACTGGAAGTCATATAAAGACAATACAAGAACGTGACACTGCTGAAGCAAGGTGAAAGAAAGCTATTAATACCAACATAGAAGTCCTGCTTCAAAAAAAATATTATTTTAGTGGGCCAACATGGGAATTATTACTCACATTAAATTTCTTATATGTGCAAAGCTTTTTAATTTTCAATCACATTTTTATTTGGGAAAAAACTATAGCATAAAGGTGAAAATCTTTAACATTCATTCATTACATTAACATAAAATATTCTACATTTCTTTGTCACTATATCACAGAAGAGAATGTATATATCCTTTGCCTGATCTTCATTCCTAATCTGTTCAGCAAAATCACTAACAGTTTTGATTGCATGATTCATCACTATGAAAAAGAACTCTAATATCACACACAAGAAATGAAGCTACATCTGTATGAATCATTGGTACAGTTTTTGCAAGTCAGCATATTTATTTTGACAGCATATATTAGCATAGTTACCAATTCTGTGAGGTAGGAGAATTAAGACATGCAAAAAAAAAAAAAAGGGAAATAGGATAGGATTAGTTGAAGTAAAGTGTGTCTGCATCAAGCCGCACTGGCTGAACTAATTTCAGAGGTTGGTGGCCCTGCTTGTGGCAGGGGGGGTTGGAACTTCATGACCCTTGGGGTCCCTTCCAACCCAAGCTATTCTATGATTCTACAGTTCTATGATTCAGAACATTAAGTGCTATGTCTGCAGCACTTATGCCAGCATGATACTACACTGCCGTGTTGAGAACAAGGCTTATTAGCTGTGCTATTATAATGGTAAGGTATATATTCTATTTTAAAGATACAGTACATCACTTTGTGATATGCTACATTCTGTGTATAAATCAGCCCATAAGGAGTTTGCACGGGGGTCTAAGAATAGTGCTCTGTTTCATGCTGTAGTCTAAGATGAACAGATAGAGATTTTTTACATTAATTTAGATCCTAAAAATGAAATGAACTTAAAGTGATTTTTTACTGATCAGGGCATATAATTCCCCTAAGGATTTACAAAAATTCACACATATATTCACACTTATCTATCCTTAATGCTGTTTTCTAAGTAACAAAAAATGCTTCAGTAGGTTGAGGTTGTTTAACTGAGCCTAATAATGTCAGCCTTTAATCTTAATTAATATAATTTACTATCTTGAAAGTAAGCAGTTTGCAATTTAGAATTAGGGATAGGATATGTGTGAATGTATCTGTTGATATTTATTATTAATAGTTTTATTCAACAGGTATTGAGTATAATGATTACAGGTTTATATTTTAAATAATTATCAATTACTGTGTTCAGGTACTTCTCTGTTACTCAGCTCATGAATTCATGGTAAATGCTTTCACATATAATATGGAAAGGAAGGAGCAAAGTTCAAACACTTGCTTTTCCTTAGCTATAAACAGCAACTGACATTGTTTCTACACTAATATCTACCAAAACATCTTTGTTCTTGTCTCAGTTCACCAAAAAAATATTTCAACTTGTCTCAGGAAAAAAAGATATAATTTCTTTGAAAGAGCCTGACTCATTTGTATGACATATATATGGCATGAAGACTAATGCACAAGTGTAATGCTTTTATGATACTGAAAGTGTTCATCAATATTATTATTATAGTATAGCTAAAATGCTGAACACATTTTGCTGCCTTCAAACATGAGGATATATATATTCTGTGGAGCTAGAAGGAAAGGCAGGATCAATTTCTCCAGTAGATGTGAGATGTCATGTAAGTTCTTATTTAAGGTTTGTGTTGGTCTGTGATCAGATAGATAGTAAAAACTTGAGGAGCTGTTCTCACAAAATGTTAACCTCAAATGGCAAAAGTTTTAAAGGATAATATTATACTAGCAAATCACTGCCTTCTTAAATTGTGAGGATCATGGTATTTATAGATTTTTCTTCCATTTGTTTTAAATTTTCAAGAGAGTGGATTTTATACAGGATTGACTGTAAAGAAAAAAAATATCATCAATATAATATTTTTCTCTGGGAAAAACTGCCCAGCTGCAGAGACTTCTCTTTTGTGAGATGTTGCTACCACAGCTATGTGAGATCCCTTGCCGCTCCTGACACCCTGCAAACTCACTTGCAGGCAAGGATGACCCCCCCTGGAGGTATGCCCACAGCCTGAAGTGTGATCCCTGAATGCTGCTTCTACGCTGTCAGCTGATTGCTGGGTGTAGGCTGTTCTCTGCCCAGACAAGGCAGAAAATAGAAGTTTAACAGTTGCTGAAAGAGAAAGTGAAGAAATCATTATTTGTGCAATGTTATCCATATATAAAAACAGCAATAATTTCATCATCAACTTTATTCAGAACCCAGTGTGTGTAGCTACAGAGTGTGTCAAAGTTTACTAGGAAATAAACTGTTTCAATATGGAAGAGTCATTTCTAAGTGTAAACGCCTTTCCACTTTTCATTTCTCTTTGATAAAAATATAGAAAATCGTTACTACAAGTCTATCTTTTCATATAACTAACATTTTGGTCTTGATCATATTTTCCATTCCTTTTCTTCCTTAGCCTTCTTCAAACAATTAATTTTATACCTCAATTCTTAGGAAAATTATCTCTTATTAAAGTTGAATGATAGCAATTGTATCTTGTCCAATTTTAATTGACTTGTCATGCTGTCAACAATAATTCATCAAATTACTATTTTATTTTTCTTGGAATAACATTCATTTCCTATACTGAACAATGCTCTATAAAGTTTCATTTGTGTCATCAACACTTTCATAATGTTTTGTTTTTTTTTTACCAAAATATCTGTTTACTTCAACTGTCTATATCTATTACAAAAAAAAAAAAAAAAAAAAAAAAAAAAAAAAAAAAAGTCTAGAATTAGCAGACCTGTAGACTAACTTTCACAATCTGTTTTCTTTCCACCCTGCTTAGTCTCTTATGAAGACTTACTATATCTTTTCTTCTTAATTCTCAATCTCTACCACTCCTCTTGTCTCAATTTTTGTATCTCTGAGGTGCTCTTATTTTTGTGTGTTCTTTGGAGCATAGTGACTGAAATAATGTTTGGGAAGGTTCGTGACTTACAAGAGTAATGTTTTTGTAGCAAGAAAGTAAGAGATTTTACTCCATACATTTTGGTGTGGATGGAGTCAAATAGGAGTATGTGATGGTACCAAGTCTCTGGGGACTGTGTCAGAAAATAATAGAAAACAATGTCTAAATTACAAGTCTGTCTTTGTCTTCTCCATAATGTCTTTGGAGAAGAAGTCTTAAGATGGACTAGACACAGAACTATGTTATATTTCACCTTGAAGATAATTATTTTGAAGAGTTTAAAGCATAGTTAGGGAAAAAGCTAACAGTTAAAGAGTGTGTATGAACAGGCATCTCTCATCATCTGAGCTGTTCCCCGCCTTTAATTATTTGGCAATGCAGATATATCCAGTAGGACTGTTTTACTGACAACTCAGTGGGGCCAGCATTTACATTTTCCCTCACTGAAGTGGAAAATACGTGGAATAAATATTCTGAAGCCATTTGCTCCTCAGTGTCCCTGTCATTGTCATCCTTCCTCTCTGTGCTTCTCCAATCCAGTTTAAATACAACAAACTCTACACAGAAGATGAAAGTTTGAGGAGAGTTGTTTATAAAAGCCAAATGAAAGCAGGTTACTATAAACTGTGCTAGATGAGCTTATTCCATTTACTAAATTGATTTTGTCAGCTATTGAGACTCAACATATCTATGACTGGGGAGCAGTATTTGAAGTTTTATTAATTTTGCACACTAAATTAAGAAGTTGGAAACATTTAAAGGAAAAATTGTATGTGTGAAAGCCAAAATATTTCAAATATAGTTCTTTACTAAGGGAGTACTCAGAGTTTTATAACTTTTCTTCATCAAAAGCATTTGTAATACATTCTTTGGCAAACCAACAGCTACTGGTGAAAAATACACTACTCTTCAAATTTCATATACCCTTTAAATCTAAGTAGAGATTGTGTGGTTGTAGAATATTTTTCTTAATACATTTTTTTTTTTCTCTCAAGTGACAGTTTTAATTTTCATTAAGATGTCATGTTTCTTTTTTAAACTATTTGACAATGTTATTAATGGCATAAACGGGAAAGACTGTAAAACATGTGATGCCTGTCCACTTACAGGACACTTGACATGTATTGTTTTGGTTTTGTTAAGAAGTGATTTTCCTTTGTTTAAGTGTAGTAGACGAAATCTATGAGCACCGGGGAAGGTGACATTTCATTTCATTAAACAGTACGTTCCATTGTGTGAAGTTTTCACATCAGAAAATATTCAGAGAAGTTGTAAGGAAAAGTGAACTGTTGCACTTACATGCTTCAGGAAAAGTTAACAGAAAGTGACTGCAAATTTGGAAGATTATTTGAAAGGAAAGACAATCTGTAACAATATGTGGGAAAATGAAAGTTCAGAAAAAGCAATATTTAAGAAAGATTATCTTACTTTATATTATTTTATATAAAAAATATTTCATCACAGTTTATATATCCAAATAAAAACTTTTTACTGATTCTCAGGACTATTGATCTCAAACTTCCAAAAATACTAGGGTGATTTTTAGAACATGTCATTACACTTCTGTAATCAAGCTCCTTCACTAAAGTGTACACCCATGAAGAATATGTTAATTTAGTGCTATGGTTATAAAATTCCTACAACATGTTGTGAAGTATTCTGTAAATGGTTCAGCAGAATCGGACCTGAAATACCAAGCCCAGAATTTTCTGAGCTGTCAAAAGAGTAGGTTGTATTCACACACGTACATATTGTTGATATGATTATGTTTTCATATGAATGTATAACGAATTTTTAGCCAGCTCTACTTGTATAACTCAGTGATAGGGAGAGCACTTTTTGTTTATGTTGTGAGTTTCTGAAAGTCTCTTAAGTAATTGATAAAACTTTTTCCCCTCTGTTTATCCTCCCAAATTTTATTTTGTGAAGTACCTTGAACAGCATTTTTACTCTGATATCTGCAAGTCTTCTTACATACCCAGTTTATTTTTATCTTGCTGCCTGCCTGCTACCATAGCAGCACATATTACTCTGATTCACCATGTTTTTCCTATGACTATTAGAACTATATTCCGGATTATTTCATTTCAGGCCCAATTGTCAGGTTGAAAGATCTGGCAACAGGGAGGCAGCAGTTCATTTGCAGAGCACATGCCAGGTGTAGTGAGCTTCCAGCAGCCGGGAGGCAAAGAATGTTGGATTCACTGCAGGGAAAAATTCTGTCCTACTTTTCTGCCACTTGCTGGAAACAGGTCTCTGACTACAACTAAGAGACTTAAAATAATTAAATTCCCAAATTCACCTTTGGGAAATGTAATCTTTCCCCTAAGCAACTAGAAGTGAGTTGAAGCCAAGATCTTATTCTCTTACCAACTGCATTTGCACTCCTGTGCAAAGGTAAAGTGGTAAATTAAGAGAATCTGGAGAAATAATTATTCTATTCCTCCTTTCATATTTAGTAAAGTGAATTATGTACTCCATAGGACAATTTATCTTAGCGCTAGGTAGGAAACTAAGAGAGATTAAATGTATTTCCCTTTCTGAATGCCTATATATATATTTTTTTTCCACTGAAAATTTAAGAAAGCACAGGCAGCAAATTCAAATATTTACATGTATCCCCTAGACATCAAGACATGTTGCAACAGAATGTGGAAATATATCACAGAATCACAGAATCATAGAGGTTGGAAGGGACCTCCAGAGATCATCGAGTCCAACCCCCCTGCCAAAGCAGGTTCCCTACACCAGGTCACACAGGTGGGCGTCCAGGCGGGTCTTGAATATCTCCAGAGAAGGAGACTCCACAACCTCCCTGGGCAGCCTGTTCCAGTGCTCCATCACCCTCACCATAAAGAAGTTCTTGTGCACGTTGGTGCGGAACTTCCTATGCTCTAGTTATATATCAGCTAGGGAACTAGAGATTATTGTGATAAGATGCATTAGTCTCATTTTCAACTTCAAAAAAGACTGAAGTTAACAATACATACCATATATATATTATATATATACACATTACCAATTATTGACACTACCTTTTTTGAAGCAGTCATTACTTGCTAGTTGTATCCTAAATCAGCTGAGGGTGTGTAATGACACAGAGCTGACACTGTGCAGTTACTGCCAATGGTTGCAGGTCTTGCCATATTCTTATTCACTAAATTTAAATTGGCCAGGCATGAGAAATTTTTTACGAGAAAAAATGGAACCAAAATGAGTGAACTCTTTCTTTGCCATCATTTTTCTCATCAATGATATTATTATGTTCCTGGTCTCTTCCCTCCAAAAATGGAAGGATCATATCTGCCTCTAACATAGTCCAGTTTATTCTGAGAATTAAGAGTGGTTCTTATTTAGTCAGGTATATTTCCTATTTCCGCATTTTCTGCATTCTTTTTTTTATTTTTTTTTATTTATTTTTTTTAATTTTGCAGGTTTTGCTACTGGCATGTGCTTTTAAATTCTCCTTTTGCACAATTAAATTCTTTTTCTTCTTTGCCATTACATGTTATTTAAACTCTTAGATTTAGCTATGCTACAAAATGCCTACTCATTTCTGCTGGATATGCTGTTTTGGTGCGCTTATGCTTGGTTCAGGAAAAGTAAACACTATTTATACCTTACTTAGTCTATAGTCTGTTCTGCTTCTTGAGTGCAACAGTTTTTTGCTTTGGTGACAAAGCTGAGGAAATTCTCCTACTTTATTCTGCAAAGATATCAATGAAACATAAAACCTGAGAATGACATCTTGCTCTATTATTATTCGTAGATAAATATATGCAGATAGATAAACATAACTACCCCTATAGAAATAAATAAATAAGTAAACAAAAATGAACAAAGAACTAGTAATGGCAATAATAATAAGCATCTTAAAGCCTATTATTGTTTTTTTTTACAGGTCACTTAATTTGGAAGACATGATATTCAGATAAGTTACTTCATACAATACCTGTCTGGAGGTTAACATTATGACCATTTATTTTTTCCCTCTCTATAGGACAGCTCCTCTAGGAACAAGTAACCGTTTTCCCATAAAATGTACTCTTTAACCCCTTTAGATAACGAAGCTTGTCTTTAACTTGTCTCTTAGCACTGAGAAGTGGCAGGTCATACTATTCATAGTTTATGAACTACTGCTGGGTCCTTTAGACAGGGCACTATGCCATTTAACCTCTCTTGTCTCCTGCAGGACCCACTGGACAAAACCTTCATGACCCATCAAGCCACAGCAAATTCCAATTGTTTTGATATTGCTCTTGCTCCTGCAGTTTAAGAATCTTAGCTGATAGAAGGCTACGAGCTCCTTTTGCAGTTCCTGTGGAGTTCTGTTCAGTGGTCTGGTAAAAGAAAGTAATATTTTCAATAGATTTCCCTGGAAGTATTTGTTGCTGACAACTTGCCTTTAGCTGTCAGACTGTAAAACTGCCTTCACCTAAGTGACTGACCAGCCAAATACATTTAAGATTCTATCCATAAATGAGCAGTCTTAAAAAAAAAAAAAAAAAAAANGTCGCTTTTCTCTGTCTAGACAGAACCACAGGAAACATGAAAAAAATATGCAGTGTGCGTCACTACTCTAACAGACGTACAGGTGCATTTGGCAAGAACCTTTTAGCGAAACCCATAGTGGAACTGCACACAATTTCTCTTTCACCTGCTCTTTTGGTAAATGTCTGTAATCTGAAGGCATATACTTGGCAGAAGTAGTGAAGAACCTGGATAATTATCCTTAGCTCTGTGAACTACGCTGTCATTTCAGAATTTTTAGCAACTTTGCACCAATTGGAATTTACTTTCTGTGTGATTTTAGAATTTAAAAAAAAAAATGGTATTCAAAACAATTTTATTTACAACTACGTGTAATAAATTGACTTATAACAGCAAAAGCATCTGATGAATAAGGCAAGCAATAGATTAGGAAGAAGAATCATAAATATTTTTGCAGATCATGATCCACTTACGTTTTCAAAATACTGGGAGTCTTTAGAAAGACAGGCTTTTGTGATTCAAGTGAAACCTGCCTTAATGCTAACTTCACTGTAAAAGGTTTTTGACACTAGTCAAATATTTCTCTAATACATCATTCTCTTTTGCATGAGAAAGAAAGGAATAAATTTTCAAAACAAAACTGTTCATATGCATTATGAAGAGAAAACAAGTTATCTAAATTCCTCCCTGAACGCTGATTATACAAAAGCACAGCAAATATTTGGAACTGGATTTCACAACAACTAACAGAATACCTACAGAACTTGAATCTAAAACTGATTTATTCTGAATCAGAATCTAATTTATCTGAATTAGAATGTGATTTATGTTATTTGCACTTGGTGTGCCAGTATTAACAAACATTCTTAGGAAGAATTTCCCTTAACAAGAACAAATAAAATAACTATGATATACTGTACAATTCTTCTAGTTCTGTGGGTTCTTCTAGTTCTGTGAAGTTTTAGAAAATAAAAACTCTTTTGAGAAAGAGATATGACACTACATAGAAATGTTTGGGGAAAAAAAAATCACAATATTAAATGTAAGAATTTTGATAATTTTTGCAAAAATTGGTCATTTTGTACATGACTATCTGAAAATAAATGAGTAATAATTTAAAACAACAGTAACAAAAAGGTGAAATAATGTTAAGGACAGAATTAAAAAAGATTTGCTGTTAGTAAAAGTAAATATTAAAGATAAAAAACTTTTAAAATCAGGTTCAGGGAGAAGAAATCTCAATTTAAACATCTTATTTTGATGTATTTTTGTTATAACAACTCTTTCAGATAAAACTTTTTCCTTACCAGCCCTTAATATAGATTTTAAGTTTACTAACAGTGAAATTAGGGCAGTTATTTGTTTGTTTGTTTGTTTTGTTTTGTTTTGTTTTGTTTTGTTTTCTGATCTCTATTTTAAAATATTCTGCTTTAGGGTTAAATATTTTCCTTTCAGGAAACTCAGATGTAAATTCAGCCAATTTAGAACACATCTTCTAAACATTTAAATAATAAAGTAATTTTGCAATTGAATTATTTCCTTCTTTTTTCTAATTTTGTATTATTTCTCCTCTACAACTTCTATAATTCTATTAATTGTGCTTATTCCCAGTTTTGTATATATATGCACTCAGTTTCTCATTATAATATTTTCTGAACTCACCCTCACTCATCGCCCCCCCCCCTTTTATTTTTTTTGTTAGAAATCTGTCTATTGTATGAAATATTTCTCATATCACACTCCAGATTTCTAATCAGGGCGGTTTTCTGACAATACATTTTGCCATTGGAGCTAGTCATATACTGACATTAAGAAACAGACATTAAGAAACTGGCATTCTGTTCTTCAATAGTTTCTTCATTCCCTGTATCTCAGCCTTGTTCTTTTCTGCCTATTGCTTTTGTCTCTCTCCTCTTGCTTTTACTCTTCTTCCCCCCTCCCCCCCCTCCCTCACAGAAATAGTAAAATATTTTCTGAATTTAGGTTCTGAATAAGCAAATTTAGAGAAAGAATCGGAGTATCATTTTTGTTATAAGTATACCTTTATTCTCTACCTACTAGTGGTATGAAGGATTTTTTTCCCTTCTATTATCAGCTTTTCAAAAAGAAAGTAAACACAGTAGGCAAGTTCTCAAAGGGTTTGTATGCTAAATATGATGCTATTAGACTGCATATAGGAGGCAAACATGTCAGTTAAATATCAGGTAACTGTGACATTTCTTGTTCTTTAGTGTAAGTTCTGCTATATTTTTTAGGTTATCGACAAGAACACGAGACTTCAAAGTAATAGATTTTTCTAGTTTTTTAATTTTGTTTTTCACTAAATAAAAGTCAGTCATATAATATGTTTCTTGTTAAGGTATGCAGATAGGTGACTAGGCCCTGTTGTAAGTTTTAGCTAACACAACAGATCGTGGGAAAGTGTTGGAAGTGGTATGAAAAAATGTCTGGACATTAGAAGTAAGAGTGAGCAGCAGATAAATATCACTGTAAGATCACATGAGGGATTGAGGAAGAATGCAAAATTATCTGAGGGATCTTTGAGGGAAGCATGAGGGGCCTGCGGGAGAAAGGAATGTCACAGGTTATTTATAGATGGGTTATATTAACAAATGAATTATATTTTCTGCTCATGCGCATGTTCTAACTAATGTTTTCATTATCAAGCTGTCATAAAAGTTAGGACAAGGAGTTTACACTGAAGTTACCTTAATGAAAAAAAAAAAAAAAAAAGGCTATACTGACTTCTGTAAAACATGGAACACTGAAAGAAAAAAAAAAAAAAAGAAAAAGAAAACAACAAAATATTTTTCTGTGACCCAGAGGCTACAACAGCGTTTCATCAGACTGGACATGGACATGGAATTGACCGTAGGATTCCCACAGATGAATCTAGCTAAGAGGAAGAATAACACACTTACTCTCCCAAAGGGGAAATGATTCCTTATTGATCTGTTGGTTGATATCATCCCAATTGATGAAAATAAACTTTTGGCAGCCTGGATGGAGATCACATTTTCATCCTTCTGGCTGAAATGAAAGAAATGATGAGAAAAGAAATCAGAAGGAGCAAGTGACAGCGCTCTAAAAATATTAAGATAAAAGAGGCAGCAGTGTACACTTACCAGGACAAGATTCAGCCTAAATAAAGAACAAGAATAAATGTGAAAAAGGACACTCACCAAAAAGAAATTAATAAATGCAAAATCCAACATGATTCTTCAGAGCCTCCTTGGTGATATTTCAAACTTTTAGGAACTTTAAAATTTTTGTTCTCAAACCATTAAATGACATTCTTGAATCTCCAGAGTTTCAGTCGTATTAAAATAGTCAGGAGCCCAGTACAGAGTTTGTTCCATAACTTGGACTTAATGACAATGAAAGTTGATGATTTTTCTATTTTTACATTTCTGGTTATAAAGTTGTTCAGTCTGAACGTATTATAAAATAAATATGATTGTTCAATCCATAAGTGGAAAAAATAATTGAGAAGAACAAAAATTCAAATAAAATACATAATTTCCAAAGCACCTTGATATTTTCTATGTTAAATGCCCATATTTAATTTATAAAGATGTTATTTTCATCTTCTGTGTATGTGCAGTTTAGTTCCTACAGTGGTAATTTTACTCTAACTACCTGCTGAGAGTTTTTTCACATTTACTTTTATAGATCTCCAATATAACTTGTCCTTGTAACAGTCCTCTGCTCTCCTCCCCCCCACCGGTCTAATGTCAGTTCTCATAAAGCTTTGTTTTTCCTGCTTGGAGTTCTTTTGTGTGTGAGCATCTGTTTGTTAAGTTGGTATTTTACTGGTCAGGAAACCATAAGATAGGAATAATTGCAAACCTTCTATTGAACATCTTCAACTCTAGGTGTTCACATTATTTCCTCTGAGCAGAACATTTTCATTAGAAGAAGATGATAACACTTCAACACTTAATAATACTGCTCTAAAGGTGAAGTGTCACAGGATCACACAGAATGGCAGGAGTTGGAAGGCACTTCTGAAAGTCATCTGGTTCAACTCACTGTTCAAGCAAGAACCTAGATAGTGTTGCCCAGAACCATGTCCAGAAGCACTTGAGATCTCCAACTAAATTTTTCAGGCAACAGACTGTTCCAACTCTCGTTGGAATGCACTTCCTGATGTTCAGATGGCACCTCCTGTGTTTGAGTTTGTGCTCGTTTCCTCTTCACCTGGCAATGGGCATCACTCAAAAGAGACTGTCTCCATCCTTTATACACCTTCTTTTCATGTATTTATAGACACAGATAAGATCCTCCCTGAGCCTGTTCTGCAGGCTAAGCAGTCTCAGCAACCTCAGCCTTTCCTCATATGAGATGTCTTTTGTACCGAGGAACACAGAAGTGGGCATAGTACTCCACATATGGCCTCACAAATGCAGAGTAGAGGAGAAGGATCATCTCCTTTTATCAGCTGACAGTAATTTTCCTAAAGCAGCCCAAGATACAATTAGCGTTCACAGGGCAAGACCACATCGCTGTCTCATGTTCAGACTGGTGTCTACCAGGACTTCCAAGTCCTATTCTGCAAATCTGCTTTCCACTTGGGTCGTCTCCATCATGTATCAGTTCTTAGGATTGATATTCTTCAGATGCAGGACTTTACACCTCTCCTTATCTATCTTCTTGTCAGCCCATTTCTTCATCCTGTTCGCATCTCTCTGGATGACAGCATGACCCTCTGACATATCTATCATTCTTTCTATTATTCTGCCATCTGAAATGCTACTGAGAGTACTCACACATCATCCAGATTATTAATTATGTATTGACTCCTGTGGTACACTGCTAGCTCCTGGACTTGAAGTGAACTTTTTGCCACAGGTCACCAGCCTCTAGACCTGGCAATTCAGACAGTCTTCAATCCTAATCAATGTCTTCAATGTCTTTCCGTAAACATTTTTTCTTTTTTGGTAATCTGTGACATTTATAATATGATTTGGGAGGTGCGGGGTGGGGGGGGGTGGTGATGGTGGTGATGCGGGGGACACGGACTACTGTGTATATTATAATATTCATTATTAATTACATAGCTTTTTGTGTTTAATATTATAAAAATAATGAACTAATCATAATGTTGAAAGAGTCCCCAAAAATGTTACACATTTAAAGAAAATACTCTTTCCCTTATTATACTCAAGTGTTTATTTATTTTCTTTCATTACTCACAAAGCAAAGTCTTATTTGACATAAATAAGGCAGGCTGAAAGACAAATATCACCAATAGCTAATATTTATTTCCATGAAGGAGCTACAATATTCCAGTTAAAAATATTGCTTTGCACATCCTTGGGAATGTAGTTTGAAGAATTGTGTATTAACTACATGGGAAAAAAAATATCGTATTTCAAAGTATATACATTTTTGAGATCTGATAAAGATAACTGGAAGGAAAGACCATGCATATAATGAGGTAATCAAATTTTCAATCTGAGAGAACTACTTGAAATCTCTTTTCAGATTAAACTGAAATTTAACTTCAGGTGATTTTTTCCCATATAAAGTGGCATATTTTGTACAAAGACGTCTCTATGTTACAGAAAAGTAGTAACAGCAAAGGAAGAGGATATCAAGAAGAAGATATGAAAAATAGGGAGGGTTGTGGCTTGTTTGTTTTCCTTTGCTGCTTGACATTTGTAGAGTTTTTTGTTGTTGTTGTTGTTTTTGAAAACAGATTAAAAGTAGGAAAAAATAATTAAACAAAGACTATCAGGAAGTGTTAGTTCCTATAATTGTAGAGAGAGTTTTAATCATCGCCCTGCTGTAGAACAAAATTTTTCAAAACAAAACTAACTCTAGAAATATTTTCCCATTACAATAAGAAGTAAATGCTTTGTTTGTTCATTTGGTGAACAGAAAAAGTTCACAAAAAAATCATAGAATAATAGAATGGCTTGGGTTGGAAGGGACCCCAAGGGTCATCAAGTTCCAACCCACCTGCCACAGGCAGGCCCACAAACTTCCAGATCTGGTACTAGACCAAGTTGCCCAGGGTCCCATCCAACCTCATATTGAACACTTCCAGCGAAGGAGCACCCAGAGCCTCTCTGGGCAGCCTGTTCCAGCACATCACAGTTCTCTCTGTAAAGATCTCCCCCCTGACATCCAATCTAAATCTTCCCTCCTTGAACTCAAAACCATCCCTTTGTCCTATCACTGTCTACCCTTGTAATGAGTTGATTCCCCTCCTGTTTATAATCCCCTTTTAAATACTGGAAGGCTGCAATGAAGTCTTCTTGCAGTCTTCTTTTCTCCAGGCTGAACAAGCCCAGTTCCTTCAGCCTGTCTTCATAGGGGAGGTGGAGAATTCAGAAGAGATAATCTATGCCCTCTAATATTCATGTCATCTGTTCTGTCACGGAATCACATAGAATCACAGAATTGTAGAGGTTGGAAGGGACCTCTGAGACAATCAACTCCAACCACCTGCTAAAGAAGGTACCTTATAATACGTCACACAGGTAGGTGTCCAGAAGCATCTTGAATATCACCAAAGGAGACTGCATGATCTTTCTAGGCAACAAGTTCCAGTGCTGTTCCAGTCAACCTCAGTGTAAAGAAGTTTTTCGGCATATTTATGTGCAACTTGTTTTGTTCCAATTTTTGGCCATTGCTCCTTGACCTGCCACTACACGCTGCTAAAAGGAGTCCGGCCTTGTCCAACATCGATCATATCCCCTCTACGTCTTCTCTTCCTGTCACGGGTTATCTCTGGATACAAGTCCGTGACAGGGCGGCACAGGCCCCGGGAAAAAAAAACAGAAGAGCGAGGAAAAAAAAAGGAAGGGGTACTAACGATTTGCCGCGCGATCCGGCCAGCCCCGGGCCACGCGCTCTGGGAGGGGGGGAAGGGCAGGGAGCTAGTGGATGGTTTTAACAAAAGGAATGCACCAGCACTAGATCTG
Organism: Pavo muticus; assembly: GCA_016647715.1. Taxonomy (NCBI): domain Eukaryota; kingdom Metazoa; phylum Chordata; class Aves; order Galliformes; family Phasianidae; genus Pavo; species Pavo muticus. The sequence goes on from JACDJE010000448.1 coordinate 283,813, forward strand.
AGAAGGAACGGTAATTTACTAAATTTAACTATATCAAACAAAATGAGAGAGAGAAGAGTATCCAAAACGCGAGATCAAACCACAATAGCGTGAGGCAACCACGTGCTGTTCTCCGCGGAGAGCTGAGAAGGCTGAACCAGGCAGTGGGGGGAGCCAGGTGCTCGGTCCGGTCCGGAGCTCCACCCCCCTTCCTCTTCGCGCCAAGTCCTCCCCAGGGAAGCCGCACCTCTCCTCCCATCAGGATATTCCAAATGCCCATAAGGGGCAGTAAACGGAACCAGAACATTAACTCTTTAACTCCTACTGGTTCACATGATGTTCTGATGTGGAATACTGATCACAAAAGAAAAAAATCATCAAACCACAACACTTCCATAGGCTGAAGATTCCAAGGTCTCTCAGTCCTTCCTGCACAGGAGATGTTCCAGGCCCTCTACCATCTTTTGGATGAGCTGGGTTTGTTCAGCCTTGAGAAAAGAAGGCTCAGAGTTTATTTTATTAATGTTTATACATATCTTAAGTGTGGGAGTCAAAGGAACATGGCCAACTTCTTTTCAGCAGTCTGCAGGGACGGGACAAGGGGAAACAGCCATAAACTGAAGCATAGCAAGTTTCACACCAGTATGCGAAAGAACTTCTTCACAGTGAGGGTGATGGAGCACTGGAACAGGCTGCCCAGGGAGGTTGTGGAGTCTCCTTCTCTGGAGATATTCAAGACTTGTCTGGATGCCTACTTGTGAAGTGTGCTGTAGGGAGCCTGCTTTGCAGGAGGGTTGGACTCGATGATCTCTCGAGATCCCTTCCAACCCCCACAATTCTGTGATTCTGTGTTCTTTATCACCCTCTGCCCTACTCTTTCTAGAAAGAAAGACTCCTACCAATTTTGAAACGGATGCCCAGAACTGGACGCAGTACTCCAGATGCGGTCTCACCAGGGCAGAGTAGAGGGGAAGGAAAACTTTACTCAACTTGCTGGCTATGCTTTTTTTAATGCACTCCAGGATACGCAGGATACCATTGGCCTTCTTGGCCACATGGGCACTCTGCTGACTCACGTGTTGTCCACCAGGATATCTAGATTCTTCTTCAAGAGCTCCATTCCACCAAGTCAGACCCTAACTTATACTGATGAATCTGGTTATTCTTCCCCAGGTGTAGGATTCTACACTTGCTTTTGTTGAACTCTCCAGCCTGTTCAGGAATTGTTGAATGACAGGACAGCCTTCTGGTATGTAAGCAACTCTTTCCAGCTTTGTATCATCAGCAAATCTGCTGAGGGTGGACTCTATCTCATCATCCAGGTCATTGATGAAGATGTTGAACAGACTCAGTACCAATCCCTGTAGAATGCTGCTAGTTACAGACCTCCAACTGGAATCTATGTCACTGATCACAGGTATCTCAGCTCTGCCAGTCAGCCAGTTCTCAATTCACCTCCTCGTCCACTCATCTATCCTGCACTTTCTAAGCTTCATTACAAGGGTGCTGTGAGAGACAGTGTCAAATGCCTTGCTGAAGTCAAGGCATAAAACTTTCGCTGCTCCCATCACTTCTACCCAGCCAGTGATGACATCGTAAAAAGCTACCAGGTTGGTCAATGTTCATAATTTCATTATATTTCTAGAAAATCTGTTTCAATTGTCAACTATTCTTAATCTTCCAACAGTTTTGAGGGTTTTTTTTTTTTTAATTGTTTGTTTTTCTTAAAATCTAGTTTGAGAAATATTTTACTTAACCTCAAGCATATTGCCTAGTATCTGGAATCCCACTGACTTCTAAAGCTGGTGGATAGAAATTGCCATTTTAAGGTAGCAGTTTATCTAATGTCAAGAAAACATATAAATTAAGGCAGATAAAACACTGTCTTCAGTATCCAGGTCTCTCCAGTGGTGGTAAACAGAGTTTAGAATGACTAAATAAGAGTTAGTTGTTTTGGATAGAGAAATTTTATCAAGATATGTCATTCTTCATGAATGAACAAAATCTGTTTAGAAAAACAAACCAAAGACACAAAGAAGATAAAAGGATTACTTTTTTTCAATTTGGAAAACAACTTTTAAATTAATATTATTTATTCTGATAACATAGCATCAAGAGTCTTAATCTCATCTATGATCATAAAACAAGAACTTACACATGGATACCTGTGATGCTCTGATTAAATCTGATATTCTGGAAATGGAAAGAAAACAGAACATTGAATGAGAGATATTGGCTAAGACATTCCAGGCATGATAGAATTGAAAAACCAAATAATATACTGTTTCTTGTTTTTTGAGGACACACATGTCCTACAGCATCACTCCGCCTACAAGATATTCACAAGATTCTGTACAATGAAGTTAAGCTATTTTTGCTCATAGGCTTTGTTAGCATCATATACATGCTCTGCCTTAGCAGATGGTGTTTAATTCTAATCTTCTACTCTGTGGAACTAATACCACACAAGTGAAGATTTGCCTTGAGGTAGTCTCTGTAATATTTCATTGGCTGACCTCTCAACCATTCACTATATTTTAACAAGTGACAGAAAATAGCTTCAGGCAATCTCGCTTCTGATATATGCACCAGATGCCTGGACTAGCACAGACAAGCCTGCAGGATCATTGCTTTGATGCTCAGTATTTGACAACATTCTGAAATGTTAGCGTTTGGAAGCTTATCCTACAGTTTTGTACCAGCAAAGGCATTAAGAAAACATAAATTGACTAAGATGATTGATGTGGTGGCTGAAGACTGTTCAAAGTCTGTAGCTCTACAGAAGAACGATGATTATAACTGAGCCATGATAGATAAAGTCCAGATTTTAATAGACCTTCAAGTATATGCATAAGTGATAGTACTAACTCTAATATTTTAACCTTTCCAATTTGACTAAAGAATTGCTAAGATAGCTAACCAACAATAATCATTTCAGTGTATATCCCATACAAAATTTGACATTTTGAATAGAAGAAAGAAACTGAAATAGTGTGTTACTGGGTCTAGCATTTTTTTCCTTATCTCCAGCGTATCTCCAGTATCACATAATCTTAGGAGTTAAAGGGACCTCTGGAGATCATCCAGTCCAACATCACTATTACAGCACGTTCCCTAGAGTAGGTTACACAGGAAAGCATTTAGGAAAATTCTGGATATCTCCAAGGAAGGAGACTCCACAACCTTTCTGGGCAGTTTGTTTCAGAGCTCTGTCACTCCCAAAGTAAAGTTTTTCCTCACATTCATACACAACTTTCTGTGTTCCAGTTTGTGCCAATTCCCCTTTGTCCTGCCCACTGGGCACCACTAAAAACAGCCTGGCCCCATCCCCTGAACAATTGTCCATTTAAGTCTTGATAAATCTTGATGAGTCTTCTCTTCTCCAGGTTGAAAAGTCCCAGGTCTCTCAGTCCTTTCTCATAAAAGAGGTGCCCCAGGCCTCTGATCATCTGTGTAACCCTCCACTGGACTCTCTCCAATAGTTCCCTAGCTTTTTTGAACTGGATGACCAGAACTGGACACGTTACTCCAGATGTGGTCTCACCAGAGCAGTGTAGAGGGGGAGGAAAACTTTACTCAACTTGCTGGCCACACTTTTTTTAATACACTCCATTGGCCTTCTTGGCCACAAGGGCACACTGTTGGTTCACGGCCAACCTGTTGTGCACAAGGACTCCCTGCTCCTTTTCTGCAGAGCTCATCTCCAGCAGGTTGTCCCCTAACCTATGCTGATGCATGTGGTTACTCCTCTCCACGTGCAAGACTCTGCACTTGTTCAAGTGTGGTTGACAGCTGGCTGAACATGGGCAAGCAGTGTGCCCAGGTGGCCAAGAAGGCAAATGTCATCCTAATTTTTATCAGAAATAATGTAGCTAGAAAGACTAGGGAAGTGATTGTACCTATGTATTCAGAACTGGTGAGCCCACATCTTGAATACTGTATTCAGTGTTGGGCTCCTCACTCCCAGAAATATATTGAGGTGATGGAAAGTTTCTGAGGAAGGGTAATGAAGCTGGTGGAAGGTCTGGAACATAAGTCTTATGAGGAACAAGTAAGGGAACTGGGATTATTTAGTCTAGAGAGGAAGCTAGGTAGTCGTAGTGAAGTGGGTTCATTTTCTTCCTCCAAGTATCTCATGATAAGATGAGAGACAACAGCTTCAAGTTGCAACAAGGAAGGTTCTCATTGGAAAAACATCTTCTGTGACAGAGTGTTCAAGTGCTGGAACAGGCTGCCCAAGAAAAGGGTGAAGTCACTGTCCCTGGAAACGTTCAAGAAATTTGTAGATATGGCACTTAGGAATATGGTTTAGTGGGTATGATGGCGGTCGGTTCACAAATGTGATTAGATGATATTAGAGGACTTTTCCAACATTAATGATTCTATGTTTCTATTCTATTCTATTCTATTCTATTCTATTCTATTCTATCCTATCCTATCCTATCCTATTGATCAGTCTAAATAATTTTGCTCATAAATTGGAATGAATACAGCTATTACACAGGCGTTAACTGATGTGAGAGACCAAATTTTCATTTTGAATAGTGTTATTCTTGCTTTCATTAGAAATATATTCATTATGCATTGTTATATGAAATACTGAAATGTACTGATGCTTTTTTTGTTTGTTTTGTTTTCCATGTAGAGTTTTTTCAAATTCTTCCACAGGCATTGTTTTAGACACTTACTTGATTCTTTTTTTTCCCATTTTGTTTCTGTTTCTATGGCTAAAGTATGTCACTTATTGGGTATCATAATAATAACCTGAATAAGAGTGAATTAATCACCAAGTATTATTCAGATAAAAGTCCAATTTATTTTAGTTTTTTTTTTCTCTGAAGGTTTTAGCTAAATCTTTATTGAAAAAAGCAATAAATCAGAGAAAAAAATCAGAAAATTTTATGTGTAATTTTGATTAATAACAAAATGTATTCTACACTTCTTTTTTTTTTCACTTCAAACACAAAAATGTTATTTTCTGTATTTTTATTCTAGTGCTTGTGCAGAACTTCTTATAGTAGTATTCTTAAGGGTAGGTTGTTTTTAGCTCTTTGTCTTTCTAAAACTATGTTTACCATGTGTTACACATCAAACCTAATTATAGAAAAAAAAACAACAAACCAAAACAAAACAAAAAAGCCTTATAGCTGGACTAAAGATTTTAGTGTCTGTCCAACTTTTCTGAAGTTAACTGGATCTGGTAATGTGACTCTCATATACTAGTCTGCTAAACTTTTCAATTAACATAAAAGGACGAAAAATTGATAAGGTAGTTTAATCTTTAACATGCAAGACACAGCATCTTACAACAGCCACTCTTTAGTGAGGTACTACCTTATCTTTCTCATTAATCCTGTGTTCCTTAGGTTTTTTGACTCTTACACCCATAGATGATCAGGATATAGTGACTGCAGTAATGTAGCTGTTGCTGAGCTCCTGCTGAGAAAAGATTGATGTCATTTGTATTATCACCTCTCTTCCTACTTTTCTCATTTTTATGTTCCGGTAATTCCACACTATGCTATTTTTTTCTTAACCTTGACTGTTTGATGAACTTTTGCCCTATATTATATAGTTATATCTCATGAATAAGTATTAGATCACAAATTTTGGTAGAAGAATTCTAAAACAAGTCTCAGGAAGTCGAAACATTAAGTATAAGGAGTAGCGATGATTCTTAGTCAATAGCACATGTACCACTTGATTTTCTATTAGACTTTAAAGTCAAGAGGATTGTTGGGCTAAAATGAGAGCCACTGACTTCAAGGAAAATTTTTGAATCAGACCTAAGCTATGGATACTAAGATTCTTCAAGTATAAGTACATACAGACTAGCATCAGGATAAAGCAGAAGTAGTGTGATGTTTTGATCCTACCTAACGAAAAGCAATAATTGATGACAAACAATGTGATCTCTCAATATATATTTTTAAACATAAAATTGAATTTCAGATTTCAAGCACGTTTTTGTAAAGATTTATGAATCCCTTACTAGATATGAAATTACTGAAAGATGCAAACATAAAGTTTGCAACAACTGTGGTGTTTCAACAATGTATTCTTAAATGCTCTATTTTTAAAAAATAACATTCAGAACAGGCAATGGTAATATCATTTTTTTTTTACTGGCTGACAAATGTTATTTTGCTCAACTTACTTCTGAGGATGATATTTTCCCTAGCTCATTATTATCATTATTATCCCTGGTACTCCCTGGTAGTGGGGAAAGAACTTGCATGCGGCATGAGTAAGTGGATGATCTACTCTGTTAACACAACTTAAGAAGAATATAGAAACATTAAGAAGCATGTGGGAGACAGAATGGTGAAGCCACTCCTTGACATCCTTGCAGGAGAGGCACTGGGGTACACTCTTCAAGTAGCAATGGATCCCTTTCTCTCTCACAGCCAGGCAGAGGGAGAGGACCTGGAAGGAAAGTAGGAATGGAGATATGTTTCTAGTCAGAGTGGTAGGTGACCATATCCCAGCCTACTTCACCTCCCTAGGTGCTCTTGCATAACAGGTATGAGGTCCTGGGACATGAAGGACAGGTAAGTGAAGAAATTGAAGAAAGCTCTTCCAGAGGGCTCTTTAGGGCAAAGTGGTCATCCCTACACCTCCTGGAACCTATGCTAAGACACGTGGAAGAGAAGGAGATGATACGGGATAACCAGCATGGCTTCACCAAGGGCATGTCTTACCTGACAAAACTTGTTGGCTTTTTATGATGGTGTAATTGCAATAGTGCCAGTGACTGAATTGATGTAATCTATTTGGACTTCAGTAAGATCCTTGAAATGGTCCCTCGCAACATCTTTCTCTCGAAATTGGAAAGCTATGGATTTGACAAATCGACTGTTTGATGGACAAGGAACTGGTTGCATATGCAGAGAGTGGTGTTCTATGGCTTAATGTCTGGATGGATATGAGTAATGACACTCAAGGGTCAGTACTGGGACCAGTGCTCTTTCATATCTTCATCAATGACATCAACAGTGGGATTGAGTGCAACCCTCAGCAGGTTGCAGGTGACACCAAGCTGTCTGGTGCAGCTGACGCATCCACGGAGCAGGATGCCAATCAGAGAGAAGTAGATAGACTTGAGCAGTGAGCCCAGGTGAACCTCATGAAATTTGGCAAATCCAAGTGTAAGGTTTTACACCTGGGTCATGGTAATCCCAATTGCTGGAAAACAAAAGGATAGAGCGCAACCCTGCTGAAAAGAACCTGGGGGTACTGGTGGATGGTAAGCTGGACATATGCCAGCAACATGCCCTTGCAGCCCAGAAAGCCAGTTGTATCTTGGGCTGCATCAAAAGAAGTGTGGCCAGCAGACTGAAGGAAGTGATTCTCTCTACTCTGTGCTGGTGAGATCTCACCTGGAGTACTGTATCCAGATGTTAAGTCCTCAGTGCAGTAGAGACATGGACCTGTTCAAGCGTGTTCAGAGGAGGGTCACAAAAATGATCCAAGGGATGGAACACCTCCCCTGTGAGGACAGTTTGAGAGAGCTTAGACTGTTCGGCCTTGGGAAGTCCACAAAGAGACCTGAGAGCAGCCTTTCAGTATCTAAAGGAGAGCTTTAAAAAATAAAGGGACAGACTCTTTAGCAGGATCTGTTATGATAGGACAATGGGAAATGGTTTCAGACTAAAGAAGAGGAGATTTAGATTAGATATAATAATTTTTATTTTTATTCTATACTGTAAGGATAGTGAGGTGCTGAAACAGGTTGCCCAGAGACAGGATAGATGCTTTGTCCTTGGAGACATTCAAGGTCAGTCTGAACAGTGCTCTGAGCAACCTGATGTAGCTGTAGGTGCCCCTGTTCATCACAGTGGGGTTGGATTAGATGACCTTTTAGAGTCTTTTCCAACTCAAACAGTTCAATTGTAGAATCACAGAACAGATGTTCTAACAGTCTTAATTTATAGATATATTACAAAGACAATTATTTGTGCTCATAATACATGAAAATTATCATGATAGTTCTTTATGACACTTCTGAATATGAATGAATTTAACAACAAAGTGAGAAATAAATATATATACATTTGGGCACGGATCTCTGTCAGTAAACAATTATTCAATTTCAGTTGATAAATGAAGCAGAAAAAAAATAACGACAATGGAGATTCTGCTACTACTAATAATAGCATGTAGAAATGCTTCATGATAAACAAAGAAATTTATTGCTTTTTTTTTCTTTGAGAACTACTGTTCGAACAAATATAGGAGTAACTAACAAGAGCACTTTCAGAAAAGAAATTGAAGATCATCTTTCTGCATGTATAGAAGGTAAATTTGACCTATGATAATTTATATCTGACCGTTAATACCAATTAAAACAGAACACTGTGAGTAAATGCATACATACATATGTACATATTACAAAAGGGAGTATGAATTTTTAAAATGTATCAATAATTTAAGGAATGTTTCATTTAGTCAAGAAGGTGTTCTTAATTAGTATCTGCCAAAAGAAGCTTGACTTATTTGCCCATAGCTAGGTGCCTAGTATAATTTAATGAGCCTCAGGATGTCTAAACACGAATCTGTCGAGTATTATAGAGTACCTGTTTGAGATCCACACCACTCTGGTGCTGCAGAAAGCCTAGCATGATAACCCAGGGAGTCTAAAATTACTTTATATGCCTATGTGTGAGGAACCAATTTATTCTGGAATTCACTTTTTTTTTTTCTTTTTTTTTTTTTTCTTTAAGAAACATAAATGTAGAACGCGTTTTCATATTGGTAGCTATATACGAACTATTTGTATGCTATCCCCTTATGATCAAAGGAAGTCTTCAGTTGCTTCTCTGGTTTCAACAAAACTGGATCTCTGAGAAGTCCCAAAGTATGTCTGCCAACCCAGTGGACGCATTTCAGATACCAGTACCCGTCTATGATTATTCAAACAAAATGAACTTCTGATCAAGACTTCGAGTGGAATTTGAAGAAATGTTTAGCTCTTGGAGAGTAGATAGAGTCACTTCAACATTGGTTCTAATGCTCTTTTAATTATCTCACCAGCTACAGCTAACCTTTTTAGACATTCACCAGAGATGGTATGCTTGCCACAGAACCTACAACAAACTGATCCTGGAGATACAGCTAGAGTGTAAACCAGACACCTTAAATATTAAGTATCCAGGTTTAGTGTGATTGACCAGATCTACAAATATTAAGCATATTTAATCAAGCACAATGTCATATGTTGATCATTTACTGACTTAAATAGTGGATTTCAGGTGCTTAAATGCAGTTGTTCCATAGCATTATAGAAATACTATGAAATCCTGCCTGATTACTATCTGTTTCTTCAGAAGAACAAAAATTTTGAAATTCTGTGTGAATATTGTAAATATATCAACACATTTGAAATGAGCATTTGTTGCCTGCTGATTGACAAATGATAAGCACTTAGAAAGAAATTCAGAGAGAGTCATTGTGAGAATGACAGATGATAAATTAACAACTTGCAACCCTCCACCCTCACACGTCCTCTGTCTTGGAAGAAGAGTGTAATGAGGAATATACGAGAGTATTTTAAATGGCAATAAATACCTGTAATTAGAGAATCAAATCATGTAGTGCATGCCTGTTTTTCTTCCTCCTTGTTTTGTTTTTTATTACATATATAGTAAACAAGATTATCTATAGCAGTGAGCTAGATCAGCATCAGTCCCATAGAGTTAACAAGGCTGATTTTTGATGCAAGTTCATATGAGAACTAATCAAACTAATCAAAGCATGAATGGTTATAGAATTATTATGTGTATTATTGTAAAAAAAAATAAATAAATACTAGGTTTGGGTTTTGATTGTATTAGCTACTGTGTATGGGATGATACATTTCATATTTAAGGAAAATGCAATATTGCTCTGCCTTAGAGAAATAAAAATGTGTCAATGTGAATGATACCTGACAACTTCCAACTAGTGGAATGTTCTGTTTTCTACAGTATCATACAATATGAAATTTACAGTATTTATTCCTTCCTTTCTTTCAGAATCTGTGTCATACTTACCTAACCTTTCAGAATTATTATAAGCTTTAGTTGCTTTACAATAAAAATATTACCACATTTTGTATGATTGGTAGGGGGATTCAAATCTAAACTCCTGTCAAACCTGTTTGTCATAACATATAAATCTCAAATTTAAGCATATTATCTCCATCTCAAAGTGATCTCCAAAATTAAGAAATTTAAATTTGTACATTCACTAATAAAATAAACAATAATTTCAGAGAGATTAATTTTCAGAACATTGTTATAATTATTGCATAATACAATTTTCTTGCACTACATCTATTATTTTCTTTTAATTCTACTACAAAATACTAAATTTACCTCATTTACTTTGAGAAGTTACATGATTTTAGAGAGCAAGCATCAATGATGTAAATAATCATAACAAAGCTTCACTCACTGTACATGATTTTCTTAGAAAATACTTGTAGAACTAGAACTAAAGATGGTATGAGTATGTATTCTTGCTGAACAAACAGAAAAAAAAATCTTCCTCTTTTTTTTTTTTTTTTTTTTTTTTTTTTTTAAATCACAACTTCTGAATATACCAAAGAAAATTCACAACATTAAATGACTGTGGAGGGAAAGCCTGCCCTTACTATGTGGTGTGTGTCCTATGCATTCCTCAACAATTTTATTATATACTTGTTTTGATAGTTAACTCTTTATAAATAATATCACATGTAGGTTTTAGTTGTTTGAATTCATCATTTGTAAATAGAAATATGCTTGATTACAGGATTGATCTTAGTACAGAGAAATGTTATGTTAAAAAATATATATATAACAATCTAGAGCATAATAATGCCTGGCTGACATGGCCCTGAAGTCATTTGTGACAAGTAAGCATTGAATGAGGACATTTTCATTGGATTTCTGAAGTGAACAATAATAGGTCTGGTAGTAATTTTATTAGTGTCATGGAAGCAAATACTACTAAAAAATCATGCAGATAGTACAAGATTGACAGAGTGGAAAACAATGGCAGTGATACAGAACGATCTGGGTCACTGCTTAAGCAGCATTCCCTGAAATAAAACAGGATTTCAAGCTGCCAAATGCAAGGTTGTCCAGAAGCCAGGAACACAGGTCATACTCATTGCATAGAAAACTATAATCTAGCTGGGAAAAAAAAAGAAAAAAGAAAAAAAAAGAAAAAAAAAGAAAAAAGATTTTGAAGTCATGGTGAAGAAATAATTAAATATTAGATATAAATGCAACGTTGCGTAATGGTATAGGATGTTGATTTTCTTGCTTTGGTCCATGTAACTGAGTTAGACACTTCAGTATTGCATACTAACAGCTTATTTCAAGCTTTGTCTTTAAGAATTAAAAAAATTCACAGAAGATCCTCCTGAGGGGGAAGTGAATGTGTAGGACTTTTTAGTTTATCAGTTAGAAAACCAAAAGATACCTTTTCCATTTAGTCATCTCTCGGGAGAAAATGCTGATTTACCACAGACTTATTATTATTGTAAAGTATGACAAGAATCATTTTCTGAATTCCTGAAGCTGAACTGAATAAAAATTGCACAACCTATTTCTGTCAGAGTTGTTGGCAGTGATGATTTCGTCAAATTAGTTACTGGAGTACAGTAAAATAAGTTTGAGTGCAATTGTAGGTTATACTTAAGGTCAGAACAAGCGTTGCAATGATCACATTTGAGCTAGAGTAGTATATGTGACCCCATTATCTAAATTACTGTGACTCTAAAGGAGTGTGCATCTTACTATTTTGAGACTTCTTTAAAATGCTGTTGAAACCACTATGAATAAAGACAAGCTGCCATATGGAAAGGGAAAAAGATAGAAAGTAGAGATGGATGGAGAATAAAATGAATGCTATAGAGGCTTTTAAACTTACAGAATTTGTTAGAGATTGCTTTTTATGACTTTAAATGAAAAGAAATCTAAGTAAAATTCTCCAAGTTTCAAATCAAGATACACGTTTTGTATCTTTTGCATCTTGTTTTATGTTGTAAAAATTTTGGTTTCAAAATAAAACATATTCTATGAGGAAAGGCCAAGGACACTAGTATAGTCTGCTTTGGACAAACAAATCTCATTGCTCTGTACAACATTCTGAGGAAGGGAAGTGGAGACAGAGACGCTGGTCTTGTTAGGAGCACACTACTTTCAGGTTACTCTCTGGTAAACAATTTAAGGATGTGCAGAAATGGCAGAAAGCAGTGCCATGGGAGGGTCATACTGAACATCAGGAATGGTATTTAACATTTTTAAGTGCAGTGAATAATAATTTAAATCTGAACAGTGTGGCAACATAGGATAGATAGTCCATCAGCTATTATTAAACAGAAGTGATCAACCTAAGAAGTAGAGAATGTCTTTTTATGGCATCTCCAAGAAAGTAAAAATGAACTTAACATATATTTCTTCTTATGGAAAATTTCATTTCTGAGATTTCTGAAATTAGTGCATGCAAAGCTGTTCAAGCCTGTGTTGGTGTGATGATGCACAAGAAATATTAAAAAAAAAACGGAATATTACTTTAAAAAACTGTAAGATCTTGATAGTATTCACAAGCCTTTTAGACTTACAGATATTAAAATAAAAGTGTATTCTATTCAGATATTTAGTTTTATCTACCACCAGTTTAAGGACCAGGTAACTTTAAAATATTAGGTAATTGAGATTTAAATGGAAGAAAACTGATTTTTTCAGTATTAACTCTGTCCACTCTATAATAAAACACTTGTGGGGCTAAAAATAAGAAATATTAAGTTTCATGTTTTCATTCTAGTCAATAGTAACATTTAATTTGATCTGTCATGTTAGAAACATACCCAGTTAAGTTATTAACCTAAACTTCTTTATTTAAATTTAAAGAAGTTTACTTAAAAAATCAAGATGAATTTAATGTGTCAATTTAAGATGTCAAAATATGCCTGCCTATTGGAAGCTATGTGAAATAAACTGAGGCCTATTATTGCTTTTGAAATCAAATATTGGTGATATAACTGCAAAAGAAAATACAGCACAAGGGCTTGTTAAGTTGCACACTGCTTACTAACCAGTTCAAACATTACCGTTGTTACCAAGATTCTTTTTAAACTGCCACATAGAAGTTCACCACTGAGGAAAGAAAATAGTTCAAGAAAAACACTGTAAAAAAAATGAATTAGTTCCTTAATAAAAGCATCTTTTTAGAGAAATGTCATCAAATCTTGTCTGCTTAAGTAAGTATCTTCAACATGAGTAAATTTCTTTAGCCATTTCTTTTTAAGAAGTGGATAAGTTATTCAACATATCACATAACCCTCATGGGGAAAACAAGATTCCATAACTCCAGTAGTATCTCATGCAGTGATGAGAAAAGGATGACTGGAAAGTTAGTAAAATCTTCAGGATATTTTAATTATTATGGAAACAAACAAATAAAATAAAGCAATGCATGCTTTAGTTAGAATTATATTAGAATTTGTCTGCTGCATTGTTTCAGTTCATTGTTTCAGTCTCTTTTACTGTCCGAGACCTAAGTCTGTGCTTCACATGAACGTTACGTATGATGCAACATCAAAACATACGAGTTTGCATTTTCATTAACCACCAATCTCGTCCTGAAGCTTGCTCTGACATCAAATAGGGAATCTCTGATTTACAATCAGGATGTTGTAATCACTTATGTTTGCCCATTACTGCTTAGAAACATCTAGCCTAAAATCCTGAAAATTGTACATTGTGCTCTAATACTTGTCCTGGAAATAACACAGTATTCCCTGGCAATTCTCTGTGGAATGCAAAGAAGTCTACTTCTTCCATCTCCATGGTACAAGAGTGTTAGCATGATTCAGTGGCAGAAAGGGAACCACAGGGTGCCTGTTCATTCTCTGGACACGAATTGTGAGACACAGAAAAACTAGGGAAAACAGTGTTCCCTTGTATCTTCAGTTTTGTGTTTCAAATCAATTCCTGACATGCAAAATTGTTTTACTAATGGATAATTTTAGTAAATATTTGACCATTGCTAGGACATGGAATTTTATCCTTAGAAATCCCCTGCACATAATTACTTCTACTGCCTTCACTAGAGAATCTCTAACAGTTAAACTCAGAAAACTGTATACATATTCACTCATTGGAACCATAAAAATCATAGAATCACAGAATAGTTTGAGCTGGAAAGGACCTTAAAGAACATAGATCCATAGGATATCCTAAGTTAGGAGGGGCCCATTAGAATAAAAGAATCTAACTCTTGGCTCTACATAGGGCTACCCAAAAATTTGTCTCTGAGTTCTCGAACTCCAACAAGCTCAGTGCCATATGTGGTGAGCCCCAGATCCGGATGTGGAACTCCAGGTAAGGTCTCAGGAGAGCAGAATAGAAGGGGACAAACATCTCCCTTGAAATACCAGCTATGCTTCCTTTGACACAGCCCAGGATACACCTGGCTTTCTGGGCTGTAAGTGCACTTTCTCAGCTCATGTTTAGTTCCTGATCCACCAACACCCTCAGGCCTTTCTCCTTAGTACTGTTCTCTCTCCTTTCTCTGCCCAGCCTATGTTTTTGCTTGGGATTGCCCCCACTCAGTTTTAGTACCGTGTAACTTGGCCTAATTGATTTCCACGATGTTCACATAGGTCCACCTCATAATGTCATTCATCCTCTGGGTTCCTCTGACTGTCATTCGTTCCCTTCAATGTGTGGATCACACCACTCAGTTTGGTGTCATCTGCAAAGTGACAGAGTGTACACTCCATTCCACTCCTCATGCAATTTTTAATATATTAAATTGTGAGGAGTCCCAGTATTGAACCTTAAGGGATGTCGCTCATCCACATGGACATCTAGCCATTAACCTTATATCTCAGGTAGAAGTAGTGATAATTATTTTCACATAGTAAAGATTTGGAGATCTACAGGCAAAAAAAAGAGTTGCATGGTTATTATATATGTCAGTTGCTCCAAATGTAATGCTTTCTATTTAATTCCATGAAAACTGCAACAGATACAAAGAGCACAATTACATTATTTGATAGTGAAAGTTATTGACTACGAAAGAGAAGTTTTTAACATAGTCATCACCAGTAGCTATGCATTTTCTGCAAGCAATGAACAAGAGCATGTGTGCTGCACTTGTAAAAATCTATACCAGAGAAAGTGACCCACTCTTCTTGGTGTCACTGCTTAAATGTACCACCCACTGCCTCACTCTGCTCACATGCACTGTTTGGTCTCCATAAACATTCAGCAAGCATCAATGAGTGCTTTTTTTCTTCATGGAGGAATTCAATTATACAGCTTTACTTCATGCATACTTCCATGTCAGATGCCATCTTGTCAGACTGTCCCTCTGCTACCATCTCCTGTACAGCAAAAAAATTTAATGACATATTGGAGAGAAGGTTTAACCTCTACTGCCATACCACCAACATCAAAGACATATGCTGTGGGCCAACTTAATAAAATAGGAGGCATTGTTTTTTTCAAGCAGCCCTTGTCCATAGCCTGAAGGAGAAAAAAAAAAAAAAAAAATGTTTGTTCCATATATACTTGAATAGGTCTTGTCTTCAGAATTTAGGTCAACCATAATGGTGAGATTTTTTCCTTCTCTATTTTTTTTTCACTGCAATTTCACAGTTCAGGTAGCTCTTTTTTAGCTTTTATACATTTCCTCCTTTATAAAATTATTTTTATTAACTAAATAGCTTAAATCACAGAGAAATCAGGACAAGTAGATTTTTATGACAGTGTCATAGAGATGATATTGCCTCAAAAGCTGAGGGTAACCTCAGCATCCTAAAACTACAGATAAACAACTTTTAAAATAAAATGTTAATGTCTCATTCTCTTTGAATTTCCATGATGTTTAAACAAAGTATTAAAGTAGTCAAAGATGTGTCTTCCTTCAAGAAAATGCCCTGTTTCTGTGGCTGTTTTCTTTCTAGGTTGAACTGTCTGCCTTCTATTCTAAAAAAGTAAGATATGGTGCAATTTCTATTTCTCAGGAGTTGGTCATACGAATATTAACAGAAATCTGATGTCTGCTCTAATCTGTCCTTCCTTTGTATGGTTGTTTGCACCTGAAAAAAGGTATGCAATATTATTGCAGATCATTAATATTATACTATTATTTGAAGGCATAATGCAAAATTGCTAAATGCAAAAGTGCTTTTGTGAATTCCAAACAATAGGGTGCAGACTACAGAATTAGCCTTATTGTGTTATCAGTCTTATTGCGTCATCACTAACTTGAAAGTTTCGCCTGTAATTTAGACCCATTTCTTACTATATAGCAACAACTTCCATTTGTAGTTCACAGTACCTTATCTCAGCAAGACATCTCAAGGTGTCCTACAAGAGTTTACAGTAATTTATAGCACAGGTTGGAGTGCCAAACTAATGATGGAAAGCAAAAAAAAAAAAAAAGAAAAAAAAGTTTTCAGGTCTGATTTAAAGTGCTCTGACACTCATGGCATATCTTGGTAGATAGTGTTAAAGCAAGGCTTTTAAATATCTGAAATTGCAGAGTCTTAATACATCATGTAGTGAGATACTAACAGAATACATACAGTTAAAAGTAAAATGATTATTTACTTATTTATCTGTAGAATTGAGACAAGATTTCTTGTGAATTAATAGATATATTTTTATCTTAATTTTTAAACCAGGAATAGAGTTTAGTGCCACAGGTCTCCATCTAATAAATATTATATTGTTTTTGTACAAGTATAAGAATATGCTCATCTGGCAAAACTAGCTTAAAAGAAAAAGGAACCTACAAAAACCCCACAAGCTGCATCTAATCTGAACACTGTCTTTTCTGGTCTTCCCAATAGAAAGAATATTGGGGAATACTTCATGGAGACTTATCACTACTTTTGTGCAAATAACTTTCTTTTTTTAAAGCAAATTCCTGAGAACTATAATACAACTAAGGACTTTGACTTAAGATATCTCTAACACATAAACAAGATGAGTAACTGTCCAGTGGTGTCTGTCTCTTCTTATTGACTTCATTGACTGTATTCAGGTTCATCAGATTGTCACAGGGTTATCTGGACCAATTTATGCCCGTGACAGGGGGCAGTAGGCCCTTGGGCCCCCTCCCCAACCCCCCGAAAATGGGAAGGGAAAGGAAAAGGAAAAAAAAGCGGCGGCAACGATCTAAGGAGGCAAACTTATTTTACTAACTATGAAATAATACAATCTAATTGAAATTGAGACTAATCAAATAAAATAGGAGAGAAAGAGAGTTTTACAAGCAAACCTGAAAACCAACATGCCTGCGTACCCACCAGCTGAAGGAAGAGACCGCCGGGGGGGGGAGATCCCATGACCTCAGTGACGTACAGGGACAGGTACCTGGAAGTAGAGTATTAACACTTTAACTCCCAGTGACCTACATGATGTTATGGTGTGGAATACCGGAAACCAAAAAATCACAAAACCATGACACAGATTAAGAAGTGCATAAATTTATAACAATTGTTATGATGGCACAGGTCAAAGATCTGTCTACTACATTTAATCCCAGATCCTACCCCAAACATTAGTTAGTAACAAATATTCAGATAATTATTACAATAAACAGTTTGTATCAGCAGTGCTCCATGCCCTGGTGTTTCTCCTCAGCTTCTGAAAAGCATGGTTCCTAAATGAAGTGAAGATCTGAATCATAATATTTAATAGATATTTATAATTAATTACAGAAGAATTCATACTAAAATGTATTAGAATTTAAACCTCTTTATGGGAAAAATGGTAGTAGTTAGTAACTACAATAAGAATATTGGAACATTTTAAAATGTTAATTATTAGAGGCAAAAAAAAAAAAAAAAAGCTTCTAGGACCATTTCTTTCATCATACAGTGACTATAAGCTAAAAATAAATAAATAAATAAATAAACTGCTGATGTCGGTGTAACAAAAATGGACACTAGACAGATTCAACTGACACGTCTATACGTCTCTTAGTTATAGTTTTAGCAGAAAGCCAATATGCCATGCAACAAAATTGCTCGAATCTGGACGTACAGTCACATTAGTTCGAAATCCAAAAGAATAATTAGCTAATCTTGGCTATTTCTGACAAAGCGTTTGTACTACTGTAGGTACTTTTAAATATTAATGGATTTACTAAATGTTGTCAGAGGGAAATTAATTAAAACTCTCCTTGGCAGTAACTAATAGGCTATTGTTTCTGTTTTGGCATGATTTATTTAGGTTATTCTTTTATATATATATATATTATGCAGTTGTTTCAATAATTAAAAAAATAAAACAGGAAGTGGTAGATTCAGAGTTGACAATCATACATTAAATTGTTTAAAAAACGAAGAGAACTGCACAAATTTGGGTCAACATGAAAGCAAATCTAAATGAAGTATTTGTGAGGAAAAAAATTAATCTGCAAGTTAACAATGCAGAACTACTATTCATCTTTTGCTTAAACGTGAAGTTCAGCAGAAAGGCCACACAGAAAGTCATATAAGAGTTGGGCTGGTGTTCATTTAAAAGTGACATATAATCTGTTTAGTAACTACCTTACTTCCTTGATTCAGCTTTGCAGAAGTAAGATTTATTGCACAGCAACTTCCTATCAAAGGTTTATTTATCTGGCCAACATGATCTAAAACTACTTAGCATTGTTAGCATTTCACCCTAGCTATTAGGGTGAAATATATATAAAAGAGTTATACAGAAAGTTACATCAGAAGATAAATCACTTCATGATACTGAGTTTTGTGCATGAAGGTTCTCTAATCACCTTGAAGCAATATTTGAAAATGACATTAAAATTGTTTTTCTCTTTAGTAATGTGATTTAGGTGATGTTTTTTTCTAAGGAGTAAAATTAAGCTGTTAAGGGTTGTTTGTACCCTATAACTTGACATATGATAACTTTAAAGAATAATAGAAATACTACTTTAAGTCAGAAGATGACTTCAAAGGTCACAAAAACACACCTCACCAAACCACCACACTAAGAACAGGGACAGATTGAACAGGTTTTGTAGTGGTCTCATACTGATGGCTAGNTTTTTTTTTACTGGCTGACAAATGTTATTTTGCTCAACTTACTTCTGAGGATGATATTTTCCCTAGCTCATTATTATCATTATTATCCCTGGTACTCCCTGGTAGTGGGGAAAGAACTTGCATGCGGCATGAGTAAGTGGATGATCTACTCTGTTAACACAACTTAAGAAGAATATAGAAACATTAAGAAGCATGTGGGAGACAGAATGGTGAAGCCACTCCTTGACATCCTTGCAGGAGAGGCACTGGGGTACACTCTTCAAGTAGCAATGGATCCCTTTCTCTCTCACAGCCAGGCAGAGGGAGAGGACCTGGAAGGAAAGTAGGAATGGAGATATGTTTCTAGTCAGAGTGGTAGGTGACCATATCCCAGCCTACTTCACCTCCCTAGGTGCTCTTGCATAACAGGTATGAGGTCCTGGGACATGAAGGACAGGTAAGTGAAGAAATTGAAGAAAGCTCTTCCAGAGGGCTCTTTAGGGCAAAGTGGTCATCCCTACACCTCCTGGAACCTATGCTAAGACACGTGGAAGAGAAGGAGATGATACGGGATAACCAGCATGGCTTCACCAAGGGCATGTCTTACCTGACAAAACTTGTTGGCTTTTTATGATGGTGTAATTGCAATAGTGCCAGTGACTGAATTGATGTAATCTATTTGGACTTCAGTAAGATCCTTGAAATGGTCCCTCGCAACATCTTTCTCTCGAAATTGGAAAGCTATGGATTTGACAAATCGACTGTTTGATGGACAAGGAACTGGTTGCATATGCAGAGAGTGGTGTTCTATGGCTTAATGTCTGGATGGATATGAGTAATGACACTCAAGGGTCAGTACTGGGACCAGTGCTCTTTCATATCTTCATCAATGACATCAACAGTGGGATTGAGTGCAACCCTCAGCAGGTTGCAGGTGACACCAAGCTGTCTGGTGCAGCTGACGCATCCACGGAGCAGGATGCCAATCAGAGAGAAGTAGATAGACTTGAGCAGTGAGCCCAGGTGAACCTCATGAAATTTGGCAAATCCAAGTGTAAGGTTTTACACCTGGGTCATGGTAATCCCAATTGCTGGAAAACAAAAGGATAGAGCGCAACCCTGCTGAAAAGAACCTGGGGGTACTGGTGGATGGTAAGCTGGACATATGCCAGCAACATGCCCTTGCAGCCCAGAAAGCCAGTTGTATCTTGGGCTGCATCAAAAGAAGTGTGGCCAGCAGACTGAAGGAAGTGATTCTCTCTACTCTGTGCTGGTGAGATCTCACCTGGAGTACTGTATCCAGATGTTGAGTCCTCAGTGCAGTAGAGACATGGACCTGTTCAAGCGTGTTCAGAGGAGGGTCACAAAAATGATCCAAGGGATGGAACACCTCCCCTGTGAGGACAGTTTGAGAGAGCTTAGACTGTTCGGCCTTGGGAAGTCCACAAAGAGACCTGAGAGCAGCCTTTCAGTATCTAAAGGAGAGCTTTAAAAAATAAAGGGACAGACTCTTTAGCAGGATCTGTTATGATAGGACAATGGGAAATGGTTTCAGACTAAAGAAGAGGAGATTTAGATTAGATATAATAATTTTTATTTTTATTCTATACTGTAAGGATAGTGAGGTGCTGAAACAGGTTGCCCAGAGACAGGATAGATGCTTTGTCCTTGGAGACATTCAAGGTCAGTCTGAACAGTGCTCTGAGCAACCTGATGTAGCTGTAGGTGCCCCTGTTCATCACAGTGGGGTTGGATTAGATGACCTTTTAGAGTCTTTTCCAACTCAAACAGTTCAATTGTAGAATCACAGAACAGATGTTCTAACAGTCTTAATTTATAGATATATTACAAAGACAATTATTTGTGCTCATAATACATGAAAATTATCATGATAGTTCTTTATGACACTTCTGAATATGAATGAATTTAACAACAAAGTGAGAAATAAATATATATACATTTGGGCACGGATCTCTGTCAGTAAACAATTATTCAATTTCAGTTGATAAATGAAGCAGAAAAAAAATAACGACAATGGAGATTCTGCTACTACTAATAATAGCATGTAGAAATGCTTCATGATAAACAAAGAAATTTATTGCTTTTTTTTTCTTTGAGAACTACTGTTCGAACAAATATAGGAGTAACTAACAAGAGCACTTTCAGAAAAGAAATTGAAGATCATCTTTCTGCATGTATAGAAGGTAAATTTGACCTATGATAATTTATATCTGACCGTTAATACCAATTAAAACAGAACACTGTGAGTAAATGCATACATACATATGTACATATTACAAAAGGGAGTATGAATTTTTAAAATGTATCAATAATTTAAGGAATGTTTCATTTAGTCAAGAAGGTGTTCTTAATTAGTATCTGCCAAAAGAAGCTTGACTTATTTGCCCATAGCTAGGTGCCTAGTATAATTTAATGAGCCTCAGGATGTCTAAACACGAATCTGTCGAGTATTATAGAGTACCTGTTTGAGATCCACACCACTCTGGTGCTGCAGAAAGCCTAGCATGATAACCCAGGGAGTCTAAAATTACTTTATATGCCTATGTGTGAGGAACCAATTTATTCTGGAATTCACTTTTTTTTTTTTCTTTTTTTTTTTTTTTCTTTAAGAAACATAAATGTAGAACGCGTTTTCATATTGGTAGCTATATACGAACTATTTGTATGCTATCCCCTTATGATCAAAGGAAGTCTTCAGTTGCTTCTCTGGTTTCAACAAAACTGGATCTCTGAGAAGTCCCAAAGTATGTCTGCCAACCCAGTGGACGCATTTCAGATACCAGTACCCGTCTATGATTATTCAAACAAAATGAACTTCTGATCAAGACTTCGAGTGGAATTTGAAGAAATGTTTAGCTCTTGGAGAGTAGATAGAGTCACTTCAACATTGGTTCTAATGCTCTTTTAATTATCTCACCAGCTACAGCTAACCTTTTTAGACATTCACCAGAGATGGTATGCTTGCCACAGAACCTACAACAAACTGATCCTGGAGATACAGCTAGAGTGTAAACCAGACACCTTAAATATTAAGTATCCAGGTTTAGTGTGATTGACCAGATCTACAAATATTAAGCATATTTAATCAAGCACAATGTCATATGTTGATCATTTACTGACTTAAATAGTGGATTTCAGGTGCTTAAATGCAGTTGTTCCATAGCATTATAGAAATACTATGAAATCCTGCCTGATTACTATCTGTTTCTTCAGAAGAACAAAAATTTTGAAATTCTGTGTGAATATTGTAAATATATCAACACATTTGAAATGAGCATTTGTTGCCTGCTGATTGACAAATGATAAGCACTTAGAAAGAAATTCAGAGAGAGTCATTGTGAGAATGACAGATGATAAATTAACAACTTGCAACCCTCCACCCTCACACGTCCTCTGTCTTGGAAGAAGAGTGTAATGAGGAATATACGAGAGTATTTTAAATGGCAATAAATACCTGTAATTAGAGAATCAAATCATGTAGTGCATGCCTGTTTTTCTTCCTCCTTGTTTTGTTTTTTATTACATATATAGTAAACAAGATTATCTATAGCAGTGAGCTAGATCAGCATCAGTCCCATAGAGTTAACAAGGCTGATTTTTGATGCAAGTTCATATGAGAACTAATCAAACTAATCAAAGCATGAATGGTTATAGAATTATTATGTGTATTATTGTAAAAAAAAAAAAATAAATACTAGGTTTGGGTTTTGATTGTATTAGCTACTGTGTATGGGATGATACATTTCATATTTAAGGAAAATGCAATATTGCTCTGCCTTAGAGAAATAAAAATGTGTCAATGTGAATGATACCTGACAACTTCCAACTAGTGGAATGTTCTGTTTTCTACAGTATCATACAATATGAAATTTACAGTATTTATTCCTTCCTTTCTTTCAAAATCTGTGTCATACTTACCTAACCTTTCAGAATTATTATAAGCTTTAGTTGCTTTACAATAAAAATATTACCACATTTTGTATGATTGGTAGGGGGATTCAAATCTAAACTCCTGTCAAACCTGTTTGTCATAACATATAAATCTCAAATTTAAGCATATTATCTCCATCTCAAAGTGATCTCCAAAATTAAGAAATTTAAATTTGTACATTCACTAATAAAATAAACAATAATTTCAGAGAGATTAATTTTCAGAACATTGTTATAATTATTGCATAATACAATTTTCTTGCACTACATCTATTATTTTCTTTTAATTCTACTACAAAATACTAAATTTACCTCATTTACTTTGAGAAGTTACATGATTTTAGAGAGCAAGCATCAATGATGTAAATAATCATAACAAAGCTTCACTCACTGTACATGATTTTCTTAGAAAATACTTGTAGAACTAGAACTAAAGATGGTATGAGTATGTATTCTTGCTGAACAAACAGAAAAAAAAATCTTCCTCTTTTTTTTTTTTTTTTTTTTTTTTT
>JACDJE010000448.1:340761-359921 GCA_016647715.1 Pavo muticus
CCCACACACACACCTTTTGTGTATGTGTGCGTGCCATTATGTGAGTTTTCTGCTTTTATTAGTCATGTTAGCTATCTGGAGCAGGATTAAAAAACCTGTATTTGCAAACACTTGAAAAAATAATTTAGTGGTGGTGTTGCCATTGTTTTATATTCTCAATTGAAAGACTTGTTACCTGTAAGTTAAATGCCATAAATTAAAAAGAATGATAACTTCATCCTTTCTTTTCAGCTGTACAGAACTACTGAAGATTTCTTAGAAATGGATTTTCTTCTAATGAAACCACTAACCTAAGTAGCATCATATGTTTTTTTCAAATGTCACACAGAGGTGAATTCCGTGGTTCAGGCAGACACCTGTACCTGCTTTCAAACGATTGAGGGTTATACTATTCTATTATTCATAGAACAGTAGTTTCAGCATGGCCTAATCTGCTCTGATTTTGAAAAAAAAAAAAATACTACTTTGTTATTGAATTAACACAGAAGAATAATGTGGTAAGCAACAACGTAACGAGAGGCAACTGACTGAAAATGAAACACAGGAAGTTCCATACTAACATGAGGAAGAACTTATTTGCTGTCAGAATGATGGAGCAGTGGAACAGAGTGCCCAGAGAGGTTGTGGAATCTTCTCTGGAGATACTCAAGACCTGACTGAATGCCTACACAACAGGAAAACACAAGATACAAAGCAGAAAAACATGAACTCAATTTTTTGAAAGGAAAGACAAATGAAAGAGATCCTTCCCCAAAGTGAATAAAAGTACATAGTTGCTTAACTGTTTTATTGGACCTCATAAACCATACATGACCTATTTGATGGGAACATTAGTAAGTTCAAGTAAATAAAAATACAGGATCATGAGAGGTGAAATCTTTCATTTTCAGTTAATAATGTTTACAGCCACAGATAGCATTTTTTATTCATCACTGATAAGATTATGATTAGAGAGCTGTGTGCCATCTTGGGTGATATACTTCTAGTGTGATGTAACACTACTGTATAGAGTCTAAAGTACAAAACTGGAAATTATAAGCAGTCCTTAGATTTTAGCTGAGAAGAAAAGGTAACTCATATAAATTCTTGCACTACTCTTTTCTTTTATGCATATTCTTTATGTGTGTGACAGAGAATAATGGAATACAGCACTATGGAAGATGTTAAGTACAATTTTCTAACAGTAAGAGCAGCCAACCACTACTATGAATTGCTTAGGTGGCCTGCAAAAGCTCCTATGCTGTTGTCTCTTTGTTGTTTTACATTGGTGAGCTTGTTATCAGTAGTGATTAAAGTATATTTGATCCTTCAGCTGATATATCAGGAGAAAGGACTGGATGAATTTTCAAGGTTTTGTTTTTCTGGTAGTCTGTTAACACTGGCTTTCTCTTAGTTAAAGTGTTACCTGTTAGTCTGTATGTGTTTACATTATAGGACAAAAAACACACACTCTAGTGGATGTTTACCAGTACATACTCTATTATGTATGTGTTCCGCATTTAACAAAAATAATAGATAAGAATAAACAAATATCAAAAATGTTGTAGATTTCCTTTGATGTGTCTCATACGTAATACAACATATTCATGGATATCTAATCTATTTTATATACATATATAATATATTTATTACATATATATTTAATTACAAATCCTTGTTTAATTCACTTTAAGGTATAGAGTTATAGTTCCCGAGCGCTCTTCTCTAAAAACATGCATTAATTTTTGTTAAAACCAGTCACCGTCTTAAAAGTAGAAGTCCCAATGAAATCTTTTTTGTTTCAATGAAATAATGTGGAGAAAATTGAGTTTTTTAGTTTTGAGAAGGGATGCTCAGGTGAGACATCATCACCCTCTACACCTATCTCATAGGGGGCTGTAGTGAAGTGGACATCAATATTGTCTCCCGGGAAAGAAGCAACAGGACAAGAGGGAATGGCCTCATGTTGCAACAGGGGAGGTTTAGGTTGAATATGAGGAAATACTTCTTCACAGTGAGGGTTGTGAAACATTCAAAGAGACTGCCCAGGGAAGGAGTTGAGTTTTGTATGTATATGCTGTGGCCTTTGGTCCATTAAATTCAATAATTCCATTACTAGTAAAGGCATCAGGATTGATAGACTTTGCTCTTTCTTTGGTTTGCTTAGAGATCTTAAATTTTAAGTGGTAACAAAGGTTGTCTAATGAGCAGGTAGACATTAAACAATTTAGTTTTGTTTAACACTGTGTTGCAAAATGGCTATTATTAATATTTTGACACAGGTATAAAAATAATATATTGTGATATTGAACTAATTTTGAAGGGTAGTTATAACTCAGAATTTAGGCATAATAATCTGGTTTACAGTAGAGGCTTTAAGTGTGGAAGTGTAGTTCCAGCTACTGAAAAGGGTATTTAAAAAGACACAGTCTGACAAAGTTTGTTAGATAAAATATAAACTGGCTCCAGTCAGTTGGAGGGGGAAGAGGAGAATGAAGACATCGCTAATGTTAACATCTCATCCCTCCTATTGAAGATGTCAGGATGCAGCATGGCCTCCAGACTGAAACCCTTGCCAAGCTGAAAGCTGAAAACAACAGCAGATAAAAAAGACTAGGTGATAAGAGTTTCTTCTGTTAAGATTTGTTTTATACATGAACTGTTAAGGGATGTTAGGAGCAGCTGCCGCTGACAATCCTCCTGCCCTTCCACTGGAGTGCAGCTTGATGTCTCAGGCACCTGTGATCTCTACCCAGGATGAGTGAGGATGCACCTGTTACTTTCCCCTTTTCAGATTCAACCAGTAGCAAAGCTGAGCATACATCCCAGACACACACACACATTCCTCTCCAATGCTATCTGGAGAGATCTAGATAGGCTCAAGCAGTGGGTGCAGAAGAACCTCATGAGTTTCAACAAATCCACGTGCATGACCTTGCGCCTGGGCAGTGCAATACAAGCCAGGATATGTAAGGATAGAGCACAGCCCTGTTGAAAAGGACTTGGGAATATTGGTGGAAGATATGTCCTGGACATGAGCCAGAAATGTACCGTCACAGCCCAGAAGGCCAAATCTTTAAGAGACCCTTCCAATTCAAAAGATTCTATGATTCTATAGTATTCTGGGCCCACAGGATTCTATCAGTTGCAAAGTCCTTGTTTATATGTAGTTTCTTAACAGCTTATCAATTGATGCATTATGTTTGTTTGCTTCTTGTTGTTTTCCCTTTTGTTTTTGTTAGACTTCTGTCTCTTTCATTTATGGCTTCCCCTATGTCCTTACCATCCCATTTGACAAATTCCTTGATCAGATAACTTTTCTGAAATAAAGATTCGCTCATTTCCTTTACCCTCAATTAGTGAGGTTTACCAGGTTTAGATCTCGTTAATGACTGTTGCTACTTCCTTTATTCAGGTTTGTGTCCTTGTTTATGAATTCCTCCTTTTCTCTCTCTCTCTCTCTCTCTTTTTTTTTTTTCCCCCCATTGAAAATGCTTTTGACCCTTAAGGGAATTAATGTACATTCCCAAATACTTTTACAAATATCACAGTAACTGAACTGTTATTGCTTACTTTATTATATATTGGTTTTACTTTGATTAGATTAACAAGAAACTTTTGAATACTTTTAGTGTATACTAATTCTCATTTATAATAATATTTTGAGCATAACAGAGTTAGCATAGTAAAGCAGTACTTATCAATTGTGTCTTCCATACTTTTTCTTCCTATATTTGTCCCATATTATTGACGTTCATGATATCTATTTTAAAACTAAACAGTTATTAAAAATATTTTGATTTTCTTTACTTACAGGAAACTCTTTCAGATCTTTCTCTGCTTAGATTAATCTCTACTTAGTTTAATTCGACTATACAAAGGTAAATTATGTTTGACATGACTGATACTGAAAAATCAAATTTAGTAATTATAAATCAAAGTTCCTCTGGAAATTGATACTTTCTTCTTCTGAGAAACATTTTAATTCATAAATTCTAAAAGAAATGCTAAAAAAACAGATTCAAGATGGAAGAAAAAACAATCACGTTTAGAACTTGGCTGCTTTATGAACTGCATATTTAATAGTTTTAATAAGACTGCTTCAAAACAAATCTTTATTTTTATTCAAATATTCTAGATTGTCATTCAAGTTAAAAATCTTATTTTCAATTGTTAATATAAGGAAGTAAAGAGAAGAAATATTAGAAAAGATTAACTCTAGAGTATAAAATGTCTTTTTGTTGAAAAGTTCTGCTTTTGACAAGGCCCAGATATCTCAGTATTTCTTAGGGAGGAGAGAAATATCTGAATACAATGAGCTGTGACTGAAATGACCATGGAAAAAGGGGGGTAATCTGTGATATCACTATGGAGCCATGTGATTGGCAGTCACGCTGACATCTGATCATAAACCCACTCAATCACAAGAATAAATTACAGGAAAAAATATTGTTTATCTTCATATTTAAGAACAGCTGCACACACACGCATGCGCATGCACAAAAAAAAAAAAAGAAAGAAAGAAAGAAAAAGGAGGAAGGACAACATCTTGTCTTTCTTTGAGTTAAAAAAAAAAAAAAAAAAAAAGAAAAAAAAAATAAATAGATTGTCCACACATTCACTGTGTGAAAAAAATCACATTTGTTGTTAATATAAACAAGAAACCATAGGATAAATAAGTAAACTGTGATTCAAAAAGTAAACAAATAGCATTATCAAAATCAATAGCTGTTTCTAGATTAAAGGAATCTCTGTAGGAAACCCTAGTTATTTCTACCTTTCTATGTATTAATCAATTAAAAGCTGAAACCATTCTCTGGTACTGGCATTAAAAACTGTGAATCAGCACACAATTTTTAATTCTTTTGTCTCCCCATATAAGGCAACTTCTGCAGACTGGGTATCAGAAACAATTACTGACTAGTTCTCTTTCCTGAAATATGTCTGGGAGTTGTTGCTGAAAGTGTAAGTCAGCTTAGGGTGAAAGCTTGCCAACAACTGTTCCAGCAAATAACGAGGATAGATAATTTAGTCCAAGTGTCAAGGGACTGGAACTGTTTATTTAATTAGTAGTTACATCAAGATCAAGGCACCCGCTGAAGCATGCCAGAACTCCCAGACAACATCCTATAATATCCCTTCCATGTGACAGAAAATGTCTGTTTATAAAATAGAATCATAGAATGGCTTGAACCGAAAAGGATCTTAAAGATCATCTAGTTCCAACCCCCCTGCTATAGGCAGGGACTCCTCCCTCTAGACCAGGTTGCTCAAAGCCCTGTCCAGCCTGGCCTTATGCCTTCAGGGAGGGGGCATCCACAGTCTCTCTGGGCAATCTGTTCCAGTGTCTCATCACCCTCACAGTAAGGAATTTCTTCCCGACATCAGTCTAAATCTACCCTCTTCCAGTTTAAAACCATTTCCCTTCATTCTGTTGCTACCTGTCCTAACAAAAAGTCCCTCCCCAGCTTTCCTGTAGGCCCCTTTCAGATATTAGAAGGCTGCTATAAGGTCCCTCCAGACCCTTCTCTTCTGCAGGCTGAATAGCCCCAGCTCTCTCATCCTGTCTTCACAGGGGAGGTGCTCCAGCCCTCTGATTGTCTTTGTGGCCCTCCTCTGGACCCTCTCCAACAACTCCATGTCCTTCTTGCTCCAGAATTGGACGCAGTATTCCAGGTGGGTTCTCACAAGAGCAGAGTAGAGGGGCAGAATCACATCCCTTGACTTGCTGGTCATGATTCTCTTGATTCAGCCCAGGATACGGTTGGCTTTCTGGGCTGCAAGTGCACAATGCCAGTTCATGTTGAATCTCTCATCAGTTGACACTCCTAAATCCTTCTTCTCAGGGCTGTTGTCAAGCAATTTTCCACCCAACTTGTATTTTTGCTTGGGATTGCCCTGACCCAGATGCAGGACCTTGCACTCGGCCTTGCAGAACTTCATGATGTTGGCATGGGCCTCTCAAGCCTGTCCAGGTTCCTCCAGATGCATCCCTTCCCTCTAGAGTGTTGACTGCACCACTAAGCTTGGTGTTATCTGCATCCCACTGCCCATGTCGCCCACAAAGATGTTAAAGAACACCAATCCCAACACCTATCTCTGAGGAAAATCATTTTTCACCAGTCTCCACTTGGACATTGAGCTGTTGATCACTGCTTTCTGAGCGTGACCATTCAGCCTGTTCCTTATCCAACGAGTGGTCCATCTATCAAATCCATTTTTGTCCAATTTGGTGACCAAGGTATCATGCTGAATCTTCTTTTTTCTTTCCCTTCTTGAAAATGGGGGTTATGTTTCCCCTTTTCCAGTCAGTGGGATCTTTACCAGACTGCCATGATCTTTCAAATATGATGCAGAATAGATGCTAGCCTCTGCCTAATCTCCAGAAGAATTAGAATGGCCAGACTTATGTTATAAATAATAGTACGATATTGCTGTGATTCTTTAAATTCTACTTTTACAAAAAAAAAAGATTTGTTTTATTCATCAATTTTATTTATTTTTACATCACATATATTTTTTCAAAAATAAAACCTTGCTTTCAGAACATTCAGAGTTCATATCCAGCAAATCTCTTCTATTGTTCTTTCTCAAACTAGTGTTTGTCATGATACCATTTTGACTTTTTTATTTTTTTATTTTTATTCCTCAATCTCTGCTGGTAAAAAGCATGACATTGATAAGGATGGCCACAGTATTTTATATGTAGTGAGATCTTAATGTAATCTTTATCACTGCAAACAAATTCAGGTAGATTGGAATCTGTCTGGGTATAATTCTGAAATATCCATCAATAATTATGTCAAAGAGTATAGATAGAATCTGAAAATGCTTGATGCATTAAATAAAGTACCTAAATCTTCCAGGTTCTATTATTTTGAAGGAAATAGTTTCTGAACAAATGTTTTTCTTCTAGGCATTTTAATTCAAGTTCACATATTGCATTTAAAATCACTATCCTCACCAATCTAAAGTGCTACAATATATGGACTTCCAATGGCCTTATTTTAATTTAGGTATCTTATTTTATTTTATTATTTCATTTCATTTCATTTATTTTATTAAACTTTATTGAGGAGATGACAATAAGAAGTTACTGATTTATTTTATTTTATTCTTTTTTATTTTAGGCAGAACAGTTGAATGAAAAAAAAAACAAAACAACGTAGTGTCTTTAAATATTAGTGTGGCATGAATATCTACTGTTATTTTTTTAATGAAATACTTTGACCAAATTGTGCTACTCCTTTAAATTTCTGAAAGAAAAAATGTTTATGTTTATCAGGCAGCCTTTAGTAGGTGAATGTATAAAATATTTGCTATCTTATATTGAAAAACATACTAATCGTACTTTAAATTCATGCGAATGATTTACCGTATTGGAACAAAAGAAACAAGAATAATTCCAATAATCCTTATCATTCCATTGGTATTTCCATCTAATTTCAAAAGGCAGTTATCTTTCGTGTTCTCATTCCTTTTATTTTCTTTCTTATATGAATGAAATATATGAATTAATCTCCAACCAATTTGGATTGTTTTTCCTTTGTTTCATTAAAGTGGAGAGGGGAAATCCAATAAAATGAAGCCTTTGTGTATTTTTAAGAATAAGATAATGAGCATATTGACTGTTCTCTCAGGCTTTCCACCACTCCAATTGCTATAGCTTAAGGCACATTCTATCTGGAAGTCTACAACTTTAAAAATATTATGTTGCCTTCCACTAAAAACATTATTGAAAAGAGACAACAATACTGTACACACGTAAAGTATACTCTTTAAATTAAAATTCTGATGTAGCAAATCAAAGCATATAATAATGTAATAGAATGTCATTTTTTTTTTTCTTTCCCTTGGGAAAAGGGAAGTTCTTAAAAATATTACACTTAGATAAACAGAATTTGTCTGCTTGTAATCAGCAGTACTTTGTTAAGTTACTTTTATTGTCTGTTCTAGAACATTCAAAAATTTCATCTTAATTTATGCATCGAGGAATCATTTCATCCATTATATATTTATATATATATATATATATTTTACATTTCAGTGTTGTTTTGCAGTTGAAGGCAAACAAGAAGAAAAGGAATACAAAATGAAGACTGTGTGGCCTGCACAATGATTAATAGCTTTTCCATCTTCATCATTCTTGAGTGTGAATAGCTCATCCAAATTTATGTGCAGTCGTATGGAAATTGCTTTTATTAATATAATCAGGCACCTTTTTGAGGAGAGAGATGATGGCACAGTGTACAATCAAAATATGTATAATGCAGTTCTCAGTGTTACATCCAGTCTTCTTTTCAAAAGAACTGTTGTTTAAAATTTGAATCTGAGGTTCTATTTCTTGGAGGAATGAAAGTGCATTAAACTTGTATTGTAAAACAGTATCAAAGAAATGCTGATTAGGAAAGCAGATTGTCTGCAGAACTGCACAACATGGATCAGGAGAAACAAATCCAAACCCACTAAATCTTTACCTCTGTAAGATCAAAGCTTAAAAATATTTGGTTTTTTTACTCCTTTCCTTCATTCTGAATTCTTCTCTTTGTTGTACATTCTATTTAGCCTTGACTTAAGAGAAAATGAAAAAAGGAAAAAAAAATAAAATACATCTTCTATTGTTCATTCTTGAATTACTAGGATGCTTCATTTGAATTCTGATATTTTCTATTTAAGTACAATCAGAGATAAATGTCCTTTCCACTGAGACATATGCAAGATGATAATTTTATTTGAATTGTTGTGAAAGCGCAGAGGTGACTATGAGTTTTTTCAGCATCAGTCCTTAACATTCCTATTTTTCAAACCTGTATATTGTTTGGTTTTTGTTTACCCATACAGATAGGAAAGCAGATAGTGGTTTAATGGTTTTTCAAGTTAACATATCTTGGTTTAAAGATTCTAAGTAACTGAATGTTGATTTTTATGTAATGCGTTGAAACAAAACAACAACGAAAACCTGACTCTTTTTTTTTTTTTTTTTTTTTTTTTTGGTTTAACTTCGGAATTTTTTGTTATTATTGCTTCTCTGGCATAAGAACAACTTAACTATATTTAAAACTCTGAAACATTAGCTTAAGGGAATAAAAAAAACTCACTAAATTGGGTATGACAATTTCTGAGAAGGACTTCAAAGTAGTGACTATTTCCTTCTTATTGAGGAAGAATAATAATATAATTTTGATAATTATCTTCAGAGAAAATATATTCAAATTATTCTTAAGGAATTTAAAATAGCAATTTGTCTTGCCATTAAAANGTGCTGAGTAACAGCAGCATCTTTTGCATGATTTAAGCAAATTAAGACCTTTGAAGTCTTGGATGAGAGAGATTTTGTCCTATGAATCCCATGTAAGCTTAGGTAGCACAGAGGTTCAGCATGTTTAGGCATGCTGAGTAGCAGATCTCTTGTAATGCAAAGGCTAACAGCAAAAGAAGGTATTTCAATTTGTGAATATCAGAACTGTAGGAAAGAGTAGAAGCATATTTGTCTACCAGTTTCTTGCAACCCAAAATACATTATATTAAATTATCATATCCACAAAATCTCAGAAGTTATTAGGGTCAAGAGAAAATATAATACAGATCCAATTCAATCCAGCAGGAAATATATAAATAATTGAGAACCCATGACACTGTATCTCACTTTCTACACATATATGTATTTGTGTGTGTGTGCATTTGCGTATAAATATTATATTTCTTAAAAGTAATAAGAGACTCTCTTTGCTCTTCAGGCAGGCAGGATTCACAGAGGGCACTCCATTTCTTTTTTATTCTGTTTATGCCAACATTTGCAAGTACAGAAGTGTCAAGAAAACTGGAGAGTATTTGAATACAATCTCTTCAACTCAAGCACAATGTAAATAGCAACAGCAATTTACCATTATAAGGAGGGTAATAAAACATTCACATTGAGTGAAAGAGGATCTACGTGTCTCACAAATGACAAGGTTTGGACAGGTAGCTTGTTGTGGAAGGAGATTAAAGCACTGCACACTTCACTTGTAAGAGGAAGGCAGAAAGATATTTATTGATATAAAGAGATACAAAATAGTAATTTGAATGATGGTTACAGAGACTTAAAGTTTTGAAGTGGCTAGATATCCTTGACTATTTGCTACATATTGGGTAGGGGGTGATTAATGAATCTAAGATCAAATCTTTGCAAAGATAGTATAGCTTAAAAGCGATGAATCACTTACTGAGGACCTGTCAGCAAAGTGTCACCATGTCCTGGATGAAACTCTGTGTACCTTGAGTGCACTCCGTGCACTCTTCCTTTTTCCTATTATATCCCACACAGTTCTCATCAACCTTTTATTTTTTTCCAGATCTGATGAACATTTTTTGGTTATTTGATCCATAGCAGGACTAAGGAAGTAATCCTGCCCCTATACTCAGCACTAGTGGCGCTCTGACTCGAGTACTGAGTTTGGTTTTGGGCACCTCAATTCAGAAAGGACATTGAGGACCTGGAGCAGGTCCAAACAAGGGCAACAAGGCTGGTGAAGGACTTAGAGAATATGCCTTACAAGGAGCAACTGAAGGAACCGGGGCTGTTCAGACTGGGGAAGAGGAGGCTGAGGGGAGGGAGACCTTATTGCTCTCTTCAAATATCTGAAAGGTGATTGCAGTGAGAGCAGGGTTGGTCTCTTCTCACTGGTGACAGGTGACAGGACCAGGGGAAATGGGCTCAAGTTGCTCCAGGGGAGGTTTGGGTTGGATATCAGGAAGAACTTCTTTACAGTAAGCGTTGTTAAGTACTGAAATAGTTTCCCTGGGGAGGTGGTTAATTCACCATCCTTAAATGTGTTTAAAATCTGTTTGGATGTGGTGCTCAGGGACAAGATTTAGCAGTGAGTTTTTAAAGTTAGGGTATCGTGGTTAGGTTGTGGTTGTACTTGATGATCCTGAAGGTCTTTTCTAAACTGAGCTATTCTATGATTCTGATTCCCATGACAATACCAGATGGTCTTTCCCAACTTTTATAGATAAATCTTTTTTTTCTTCGTATTCTTTTTTTATTTCTTGAATGGAAATTTCTTGACCGTATATATGGTACAACACTGTTGTTTTCCATAAATAATTCAGAGATTTGAAAATGGAAAAAAGAAATCAAAATAAATGCATATANGCTTCACAATGGTCTCATGAGTGGTGCACACAGAAGAGAAAAACACTGCATATTATTGCCCATATATTTGCTCTTATCAGGCTCTGAGCAAGTGTTTGTGGATAATTATCTCAAGGTGTCTGTTAAATGGTCATTGTTAGTATGCACACGTCAGGACTTTCAGTTAATTATTCAGGTATGCTTAGAGCTGGAATAATCTGATCAATTAAATGACCACTAGTGAGCTGCTTATAGCTCTGGAGTCCAACGTAGCCCTCTGTCTGTACTTTCAAGGACCCTACTGTTATCCCAGACCTGTACGTATTTTGCATTTCACTGTCCCTTCTTCAGAAAATAATTGCTTGTTTTTACTATCTATTCATTACAGAATGTGTAACAAAGAACAGGTTGCTCAAAGAAGCTTTGGGTGCTCCATCCCTGTAGGCTTTCAAAGTCAGGTTAGATGGGCCGTGGGCAGCCTGATCTAGTGCGTGGCAACCCTATCCACAGTAGGGTGATTGGAACTAGATGATCTCTATTGTTCCTTTCAACCTAAGCCATTCTATGGTTCTATGATCAATAGGTATTATACATGAAATTGTAGGAAGTTAAGTAAAAGCTGAAATAAAGTAGGTCATTTTTCAAGAAACAAACTTTTCATCTGAGAGTAATTTTATTAAGGATGAAATAAGCTGATAATAGAAAATAATATGTTTGGGATCAATAACCACAATAAAACAGATAAACCACAGTCCTAGATATTTACAAATTGTCAATACGTTCCTGTAGAATTCTAATAATCCTTATGTAACTAATCCCAAGAAGTTCTAATTATACATACACATGCTTATAGGGTTACTGGCCACATCTCTCACTGTTTGTGTATGCCCCTGACCGTGGGGACAACCATCACCCCCTTCCTTCCTGTGAGGACTCCCCTGGGCAGATGCCTCTTCTACAGGAGTCATTTGTGCATCCACCTTCTGCTCCTGATACCCTACTGACAAATTCACCATAAAGAAGGTGCCCTAGGAAGCGTTTTAGCATCCTGAGGTGGAGTCCCTCTGTGTTGTAACTATACGGTAAGCCTATTGCTGGATACAGGTTGCTCCCCAGATAACAGGTGCCCTGAGGGCACTGACTGCAGGAACAGATTCCCTGTGACAACTACTGCTTCCTCTCCAATGTCACTTTCACAAATGTTCAGTCTCTCCTTATATCTGTCCTTTATAATTCTCTTGTTATTATTTAGTCCTGCTGATTGCCATTTTCCTCCTTAGCAAAGATAAACCTGGGGAAACTGCTCCATCAGAGAATTTGCATATTTTGCACACACACCCTCACTCACCTTGTCAAAGATAATCACTGTTACTAGCTAAAGTAATTCTCCACATGAAACAAGTTGACGTCAAAGTGAGTGGTTCTGATATCTGTGCTGGGAGCTTAACACAAAGCTTTTCACAGGTGATGGTAGCAACATATTTATGGTGCTGCATGGAAAAAGATAAAGCATTTCTGAAGTCTTCACTGCAGTGTCCTAGAATGGAAATAGTCTTCTCTAATCTCCCAATATCAGAACTATGGGAACAGAACACCCTTTCCTCCTTTTCTTCCTAAGAATGCATGAGGAAACTACATCTCAGAACCTCAGAACATAAAGCAGATGATAGCTTAACAGACTAAGAAAATATTCATGCAAAAGATTAATTTTTAAATTTTCTCTCTTTTTTTTTTCCCTCTTCATTTTTTCTTCCACAAATTTAGGGAAATACAATTTTCAGCAGCAAGACAAAAATTGCATGAGGTACAATACCTATTTATTTAACTTCTGCTGAATATGTAAGGTCACAAAGCAACACATATTGTTTTATTTTTATTGTAATTTTAACACAGAATTCTTTTCAGTGTAGGACATACACATTTCTGTGTACAAGTATAGATACTTCAATTATCGCAAAAAGAATGAAAGTTAATTTTCCATGTTTTCATTAAAATGAACTTAATAGCTTACGTGGGGATTTTTGAGAAGAAAAATATTTAAAGTATGTATGATAAACAGTAGTCTTCTATTTTAATGTACCTATGTAGCTGTGTCTAATTAAACACTAAAACCTTCCTATCCCCTGTAGTATTTAATGATCAGCTATCCTGGCCTTATAATTTTTTATATGTTATACTTGTGTCTCTCTGTGTGTGAGTGCATGCCTGCATGCATTTGCAAATCAGGTCCAAAGAGACTGCAGTTATATGAAATGCTGTCAAGACTATTAAAGCTGATTGTTATTAGACTCATTATTTAACTGCAATTCCTGTTAAAGCTGTGCATTTGGCTTCTACAAATCATCAAATTCAAACCATTACAATATATTTCACAATATTAATTAGAGAATATTTTTCTCTATCTGAATCTTGTTTGATTCTTCATCCTCACCAGCTACTGGCTATTGCCAGTGAGAATATTTGGAGCATATTTAAAAACAAGCAAACAAGCAAACAAAAACAAAACAAAACAAAAACTTCTTCAAAGCTTATTCTAATGTAGTAAGAAATTAAGATCCTGTTCCATGCACAAATTAATTAAGCTAATTAAATAAGAGGTGTGAGGAATGACCCTAGACTTAATTTCAGAACATTTCATTGATTCAGAATCATATGAGGGGTGCTCTGAAAGTAATGCCTCCTATTTTATTATGTTGGCCCACAGTGTCAAAGGTAAATGGTGATGGTATGGCAGTAGAGACTGAACCTTCTCCCTGATATTCCATTCACTTTTCTTACTGTGTGACAGATGACAGCAGAGGGGCAATCTGACAAATCAACATTTATATGGAAGTGCTTATGAAGTAAAGGTGTGTGATTGAATTCCTCTATGTGAAAAAAATCACACCGTTGACATTCCTCCATTCTTGCTGAACATTTGTTGAGACCAGACAGAGGATGTTATCACAAAGAGGTAGTGGGTGGTATGTTTCAGCAGTGGCAACAGTCCCAGTTTTATGCGTTTATTGTAAGAAATATAATTTTGTATTCTAAAGTGCTTACATCTTTGCACTTGAGCCTTTCTTTTCTATACATAATCCAAAACATGCCCTTCATTCATTTGCGCCTTATGTCTAAGCGTAGGTGCTTGCTGCTTCCTGGACTTCTCTAAAGTGTATGGTTACAAATCGCAAGAAGACTTAAAGAGCACATGTCCTGCCAGCCTTAGGTTGCATTCATCTGCTTTTAGGCTAAATGAGATAGCACATAATACTAGCATATAAATACTTGATTCTGTCTCTTGGATTCCTATTTTTCCACTCATATAATATTCTCATGGTTAGAGCACCCACTCATGTAGAAAAAGTTTTCCCATTTTGCATTCTTTCTGAGGAAACCATCTGATCTTGCATTCTTAAGTAGATCTGTTGTTAAATAAAGACCTCTTATCCAACATCCATCATGGTTCTGACCCTTAATTTCTATTTTGTAACTGCTTTGATTACAGTTAGTTTGACTTCATTTATTTATATATTTTCACTAGTAGAACATCAACAGTACAGTGTTCCAGCTTTGAAGTAACTGCTCAGAGATTGGTTTAAAGAAGTTACTTTTGCTGCAGTCTTAGTAACACTTTCTATATCAGTACTTTTCTCTGATCTCACATATTTCCCATAGTCCTTTGCAGAACTTAACTCAAGCTGTGCCCTGAGTTCAGTGTTTCAGAACAAAAAAGAAAGGAGAGAAAAGCAATGTGTGCATTCAAAGTCATACAAACAGTCCAAGGGGCTACAAACACCACTGCGCTAGAAATAAAAGAGATATACTGTGTAATTTTAATCCTACTGTTTAGTACTTAGTAACTTAAATAAAGCAATTAACTTCAGTGAGATTACTTGCTCAGTTGTGAGGTTACTAAGGTAATGTAACTGCTCCACAGTCTAACACAGACTAGGGTAGAAAGATCACTGTCTTCTGTAGGAAAATATAGTCCTTCACTTTTTTAATCCAGGATAATCAAAGAACTCTGACTGACACTGAAATAGTATTTCTGAATATATGAAAAAAAAATATTCCAGGTGTATTTTGTATGAAAAAGTGAAAAGCAAATTAATTCTCTGCTGCATGTGAGGCTTGTGTACAGAAACATATCTCACAAGAGATAAAAACAAATCTGTGTATTTTCTTCTATTTTCAGATTTGTGTAGTACCTGCATTTTAGCAGATGTTAAGTTAGTAGAAGTAAACTGTTGAATCTTTAGTGATCTCTTTAATTCCTGTAGATCTGAATAAAGTGCTAACTCTGGGTGCCAAATTATATTTGTTTCCAAACATTTTTTCAATTATTACTAGCATTTTGGACTGTAACCATGTAACCTTTTATATTACCAAAATATGTTATTATGGCCAAATATACCAGAGCCATTCCAAAATATATTTATTCAAACTCTGCACATATGAATTGTCATCCAGTATATTCTATGCCTGAATTTAAATTACATTTTGCAGAGCTTAATAAAGCATGTTTCATCCCCAGGGTTTTACAGAACTCTCCATACTCTTCATGTTGATGCTTCTTGTCCTCTTCATTACAGTACCATTTTTCAGCTGTGCTCCTGCTAAGAAATGTCTGCGTGAAACAAAGCAGACAGATAGAAAACCAGATTTTTTTTTTTCTACAAATACTTTCTTGCTTAAGAAGAATAAATATATCTGATTCTTTTAAACTGCTGACAGTGTCTTAACATAAAAATGTTACCCCTTGTAACATTTTTTTCTGTTTCCATTTTGCAGACTTGGCAGTTTCAGTCCAATTTGTTGAACTATAGCAAGCAGCTATTATAAATGGCATATTTTACAATCAGCTGAAAAAATGTAATGAATTCTTTGGTGATGTATTATAGGATGCTGATGGCTTGTTGATAAAAACCAAACTGGCTGAAATTAATGTAGGTAGAAACCCTCTAAAGCTTAAGAGAAATGTGGAGTAAACAACCCTAGCATAATTATATGCAGGTTTCAGATAATTTAACCTACCAATTTAGCCAGAATCAATATAGTCTTGATAGGAGAGATGTGCATTTCGTGTTGTCTGAAGCATGTGCTGCTACGATGAATATTGCTAATGAAGTGAAACGGTGGGCCAGTGATCTTCTCTCCCTCTCCTTCAAATAGATCTATGCAAAAGGAGTGGAAGACACTGCAAAACATGCTACAGACAGAAGATATAATAGATGTTTAAACTTGTTTTTTAACATGGCTTTTATAATTTAATTTATATAAAACGTAGCATATTTTTATGTATGGAAATAGGCAGGAAGATTGAATTCTTTTTTAGTGTAGTTGTCTTCCTAAAAAGAGAGCCAGCAAAACAACTCAGCTTTCATTCCTGTATGTGGTAATTACTGTGAATTTATTAAGTTTGAAGTTTGATAAGATTGAAAAGTATTTGCTGAGCACAGTGAGTAAAGTCTGAATCTCAGAGTGATATCATAAAGAACTTGGCACAGGATAATAGGCAGTTTTAAACGATTATACTTTCAGCTTTTATTAAGAGCTCTTTGGCTGATATAGTGACATAAATGTTTTCCATAACTGTTAATAAATTTTCAGCTATTTTGAAATGTGATCCATTTCAATAACAAAAGTAAAAGATATATTTGCTTGCTGGAGATCATAGGGGGTAAAACATCACTATTGCCCTTAAGTTTGCTTGAGTAGTAGTTTGGAAATATCAGGATTGTGTTGCATGTCATTAGAACAACGAGTTCAAGAGCTGATACTACTTAAAGCTTCCATACATGGCTATATTTTTTTTTATTTTAATAATTTGTTGAGGTTCAAATAATAATAATAATAATAATAAAAATACATGACACACGGGTTGAGATAGTACTAAGAAAGTCTATCCACACTGTTCACTGAACTAGACGTCCTGTTAATGCTATGAGAGGAAAAGACATCGCCACTGATAAGACTACATAATTTTCTAGTTGTGGCAACATAAACAATGACATG
This sequence comes from Pavo muticus, assembly GCA_016647715.1. Classification (NCBI taxonomy): domain Eukaryota; kingdom Metazoa; phylum Chordata; class Aves; order Galliformes; family Phasianidae; genus Pavo; species Pavo muticus. The sequence goes on from JACDJE010000448.1 coordinate 357,854, forward strand.
TAAAATGATTTTAACTTATACTGATGTATGCCGAAGAGGTCGTATAAACATTATGAGAAAGGAAACACTCAAAATGTGAAAATGTCTGTTTTACTACGTTGCAAGTACATTTCTCAGTAAAGGCAAATAGAGAGGAGGGATCTTTCAAAGGAAACAGTATCAGACCTTTATTCTTTGTGCCTATATGTAGGCTTAGCTGTGAATCTCTGGGGAAGAATGTAGTCAGTTACGAAATATTCCAACTGGACATACAGGCCTTTGGCAGAATTATGCTACTTCATTTTATCTGCTGACAAAACAGAAATCTCAATGTAGCTTTTTCATAGGTCATATTTTCTTGTAGTCCTGAATTCATGCAAAATCTTACTTCCATCAAATCACATGAAGTTATTCATTTCATACTGTTCCCTTTCTTCTTTTTTTTTTTCCTGTCATTGTTTTCATTGCATTCCACTTCTTACTTTTGCATTTTTCTCTTTTTAAGTTTCTCTCTAACCCTGAGTCAAAGTGTTTAAATTCAATATGACATACTACCTTTACAAAGAAGAATTTGGAAAATACTGTATATTTCCTATTATGTCATTCATTCACTTTTAGATGAAATGAATTTTGAAAATAGAAAGGGCTGATACTAATACATAGTATATTTTCACAGTCTAGAAATTCAGCTTTTTATTTGTAGTGAAATCTCATTAATATCCAAATAAGAACAATTACTTTCAATTTGGACATGTCAGAATAGAACACATAAGGTGAGTCTCAAAAATTTGAAATCTAACTCAGTCAGAAATACATTGTTTAGGCATGACACATTCCTGGACAACAGTGTTGGCTGTTTCAGAAAGACTCAAAGTGTGCATAATGTGACAAATGTGTTTAATTTTCTATTTTAACTGAATTTTACAGAATTTCCATATTTCTTGGATAAGTGTTTTATTACATTGTAGGTTACATTACTACTGACCCATAACCTTTCCTCCACAGGCAAGCATAGAAAAAATAAAAGGGAAAACTAACAGAGTGGGATTACTGAGTTGTACTTTTGTTTGAGTATATCTGCATTTTGATATACAAGAATCACAAGATATTGAATGCAAAATCTTCCTGTGTAAACCTGAATGTTTTCAATAGCAATATGCATTACCTCAGCTGGAGGTGGGTTCCATGCCTTTCCTATGTGGAAGTGTTGTCTGCTACTAGTTTACAGCTCTGTGAAACAAACAGACATAAGATTTCAGTGACAAAACATCAGACCCTGACAAGTACTGTTTTGAACCTCAGTTTAATTTCCAGTGTTGACTGAAACAGTTGCAAAATAGTTTGTATGATGAAAAAAAGAATGAGAATACACTGCAATAGCATTTTTTTCCACTTGCTATCAGGTTACACTGTAGCTGTTCAGTTTTCCTATTTCAGACGTAGAAGGATTTTATGTCCTTATTTATATTTATAGGCAACTTATGCTGCACATATATATTAAAGCATCTATGCCACTTAGTGAGTGTAGCGGTTGTATTGTTTTGTTTTGGTGTTTTTTTTTTGTTTTTTTTTTAATTATTATTTTGATCTCTAGTGGAGAGATTTGTAGTATTGAAAGTGACAATAAAAGTACATCTGATTTTGTAAAACTGTCTGCTATTAGTGAACTAAAAATATATATATTTTTTGTTGTGGAGATGATGTATTAAGGATCTTGGGGATCTTTGTTTGTTTTCTTTGAAACAATTTATCAAAGTTGCTTAAAGTAAAGCTTTAGAGAAGAGGGACCAAATAGTGTGAACTACCATAGGTCCAAAACCTTACATTCAGCTGCATTTCGCTTATTTTGACGAATAACACATTTTCTGTGTTCTCCACTTCTGATTGTGCGCTTCTAAACTGTGCAAGTATTTTTCTTGCAAATAAGAGGATATTAGGCTAGGTTCATAAGAGGTCAACATTCTCATCCTGAACTTTTAGGGAAGTACAACTTTTAAACCTGTAAAGAAGCAAGGATGAACTAGAACTTCGTATACAGAAATTAGATATAAACTGAAAAAAAATTGTGAGTCAGAGGTAAAAACAAGAG
>JACDJE010000448.1:371732-411682 GCA_016647715.1 Pavo muticus
CACAATACCGCGAGGGAACCACGTGCTGTTCTCCGCGGCGAGCTGAGAAGGCTGAGCCGGGCAGCGGGGGAAGCCAGGCGCTCGGTCCGGTCCGGAGCTCCACCCCCGCTTCCTCTTCGCGCCAAGTCCTCCTCAGGGAAGCCGCACCTCTCCTCCCGTCAGGATACTCCACATGCCCATAAGGGGCAGTAAACGGAACCAGAACATTAACTCTTTAAATCCTACTGGTTCACATGATGTTCTGATGTGGAATACTGATCACAAAAGAAAAATCACCAAACCACAACATAGGTGCACTCTAAGACTCAAGACAACATATATGATAAGAACCTGCACTGAAGCAGGTAAATTGAGCTCCTAACTCAAACTCACCCCCCAGATTCCTCTTCACTGGTAGTTCACCACACACTCTAAAAAGAGATATTGAATATCTGTGGATTCTCAGAAAGGTATATATGTCTATGCATCTGAAACAATAACTACAATGGCAACCTACATCTATCACGTAAATATAGGTGTTCAGTGTTATTTGAGATTCTACAGAGTTTCTAAATGTTTGCAGGAAATAATATGCAATATTGAACCATGTTCATATTTTTAGATTATCTTTCTAAATAACATGTTATAGACTAAGTCATGCTAGATAATGCTGATCAAGTAAATCAAAACCTTAATTAAAATGTAGATTGAAAAAGTATTGAAATATAAGAATTTTAACTCTGAAAAATGCAATTCTTAAAAATAGTTTAGTCCCAGATACCATAATAATGCACTTCTACATATTTTATTTGTTTCTATAGTTAACTTACATTTAATATTGTCTTCACATGAATACATGGAAAATATGAAATATATTTTATACTTGTGTAATACAACACTTGAACTGCACACAGCTTAAGTGTATCAGAACACTGAAGAATAATTGAGAAGATGTTTCAACATTTTTAAATACTATCAGGGGAAACAGGAATAATTGCTTTATACCTTCTTGCTATTAAATTCTAGAAATACTTAAGTAAAATAATTTATTATCAAGTGGGTTCATGCAAAAGTGCAATATTTATATTTTTTTTCTTAAAATCTTGTGAGGAAAATAAAATAAAATCTTAAAAAAAGATTAAGCATTGTAGATATACTTCAAAGTGTCTGATTACTTTCAAAATAATATTAAAAATTATTTTAAATTTCCAGTGCTAGTAATTTTTTGTTGTTGTTGAAAGGAAGTTCAGAGTAAAAAGTTGTCAATAATGAGCCTTAAAAATATTTGCTTAACGTGTCAGATTTCAATGTTGGTACTTGCTTATTAGCTGTTGTTTTAAATGGATTCACTTTATCTAACTTTTGAAAAATAAAAAAAACGGGGGGAGGGGACAGTCACATTTTACTTCAGCTACATTAGAAGTTATTTCAGATACAGAATTAATGAGTTTAATGTCATAAGTAGGCTGAACTTCTGTTTTTTCTTCTTAGATGAAAAGTTTTATTTTTCAAGGGAAAGACAACCCCTGCTACTAAAGGACTCACTCCTGAGGATCTGACAGATGCCAATCATTGTGTGTATGGAATTCTATGAAAAACTTAAACAGTTCTCCTTATTCCAGAACCTGAAAGAGAGCTAGAGTTGACAGCATTTTGCTCATGTTTTGGGCAATATTGAATAACAGATTTGAAGTGTGCTAGAAACAAATTAACTGAGTTTAAAATGACTGCATCTCACCTAAAAATTGGGAAAAAAACCAATCACTTCCAGCAGCTCTTCCTGCAAAATTTCCCTCAATAAAAGATGAACTAAAATACACTTAGCCAGTTTAATAGAAGTTGAAATATTATATTACAAGAACAAAAGCTCACTAACAGATGAGGAATAAACCTGAAGTTATTACTTCTAACAACATCTAAAATTTACATACTGACATTCTCACTGTTAGTTACCCTTCAAAATTAATCTTCTCTGTGTTTAATATGATCATGTGAGGCAGCACAAACACTATATTAATTTGTTTTGGAAAACTATTCACATCTAAAGATCATTTGTGGTTACTCATTTTTATTTCTCTGTTGTTTTGCATTGAGGATTTATTACATTATAATTAATTCAATTTAAGACTTACAGTAGGATGCTTTGAGTCAGCTGTAAAGTACAATATAATCCTAACAAACCTGTGAACTCATTCCATGACATATCTCTGAATCATACAACAGCTATATATATATTTTTTTTGTTATTGTTTCTGTTTTTTTTTTTTTTTTTTTTTAATATATACAAATATATATATATACACACCATGCACAGGAGGTTGTATTTAAGTTTCAGCAGAATAAGGCGTATGATGCAGTTCACAGCTTAACACTAGAAATGATTTTAAATTTTCCCATGCAACTAGTGATACCACAGAATCTCAAAAATAGCATTAAAATTATTATAAATATTAAAAAAATATATATTTTAAAGGGGAAATCTGTTCTTGGTAGTGCATGATATCCTGCACTTTTGCTAAGAAACAAAATCCATATTAGTCATTAGTTTTGCTTTCTTTTTTTTTTCATAAATATGGCAGAAATGTATCTTCACAGATCCTTGGAATTTGAAACTAGAAAAAATACCATTTTTTGAGCAATGATGAGATTTAAAACATTTTTTATCACTGACTACAAACTCATTTAGAATTTCAATTTCAATATATAGAACAATTTTCAAAATTTAATGGTGTTCCATTGTATGAAGATCCAGTTAATTTCTAATCCTATATGCTTGTAAGAATGCTTTTTCAACAATGTAACACCTTTTGTCTTCAGATGTATACTCAAGATTTTTTGCAATTATGACTTTGCAAATCAGAAATTACTGCATATATGCACAGTATTTGTAGTAATTTCCTGAGCAAATCTTAACATTTACATTTTGATTATTATTTTAGCATTAAATCCGTAAGTTTTTAAACTTTAGTAGTGTAGATTTCTAGTCAGCTTATTATACTTTGTGATTGGTTTTAATTTGCTGCAAGATGTGCATCTAAATTTAGCTTTCTCTAAAGCTAAATGATAAATGAAGGTTATGTTCCCTAGTAGGTAGCAACTTAACAAAATAAGAAGGTATATACCAACAAAAAAGATATGAAACTTTTTGCATGTGTGTGCTTTTTTCATTGAATCTAATTAGAATCTGACTTGGATTTCCATGCATGGCTTCAGATGTCTAAACAGTACCTGAGAGGATTATTTTATTTGTGGCCATTGAAAATAATAAAGAATTAATACCCCTGCCTCCTCCCTCCGAAAAACAATACCATATTTTTAATTTAATTTAAAAATCAGAGACTTGACCCCTTGTAAATCTTATTTGTCCAAGGAGAGTACTTGACGTTTGAGCTCACCTGTGCCAAGTACAGAGGGATGATCGTTCCCTAGTTCTGCTGACTACATTTTTTCTGATACAGACCGGATGCCTTCTTGGCCACTTGGGCACGCTGCTGGATCACGTTCAGCCGTTGGTCAACTAACACCCCCAGATTCTTTTCCGTTGAGCAGCTTTCCAGCCATTCTGCCCCAAACCTGTAGCATGGCCTGGAGTTGTGACCAAAGTGCATGACCAGGCACTTGATCTTGTTCATACTTATACAAATGGGCTCATCCCTTCAATACAGAGTATCCGGATCCGTCTGTACCCTCAGGCAGATAATCACTTTTTCACAATGTGTTGTCATCTACCTGTGACATCCTGTCATCCAGATATCATGGGCAGAAACAAACTATACTGCACTCATAAGAGATAAACCAGAATATATTTAATGGCATAATATAAACATAATGCAATGATTTATGTGGGCCTGGAAAAGAGTGGGATCAGGACCCTGAAATTTGAAAGGGTGAACTTTAGGCTGTTCAAGGAATTGTTGGCTGAGATCTCCTGGGATGCTGTCCTTAGAGACAAAGATGCTGAGGAAAGCTGGCTACTCTTCAAGGATGACTTTCTGAGAGCACAAGAGTTCTCTGTTCCTCTGAGAATAAGAAAGTGGGCAGAGGAGGCAGGAAACCGGCATGGCTCAGCAAGGACCTGCTGTGCTACCTGAAGGCAAATAAAGGTACATACAGGCTTTGGAAACAAGAGCGTGTCACCTGAGTAGAATACAGGGATGCTCTCTGGACTTGCAGATGTGGGATCAGGAAAGCCAAGGCACAGATAGAACTGAACTTGGTGAGGGATGTTAAAAACTATAAGAAGACATTCTATGGGTACATTGGCCAGAAGAGATAGGCCAAAGCGAGTGTACCTCCTTTGATAAATGTAAAAGGAGAGCTGGCTTCAGCAGATGTGAAGAAGGCTGAGGTACTGAATGATTTCTTTGCCTCGGTCTTCACTGGCAGCCAGGATTCTAATATATCTCACATCCCTAAACCCTACATCCCTAAACTTCTACGTGGGAACTGGGGGAGTAAATTCATCCCCTCTGTAAGGGCAGAACAAGTCTGAGACCACCTCATGGGACTGAATGCGTACAAGTCTATGGGGCCAGAGGACATGCATCCCAGGGTTCTGCAGGAGCTGGTTGAGGTGGTTGCTGAGCCACTCTCCATAATATTTAAAAAGTCATGGCTGTCAGGTGAGGTCCTGGGTGACTTGAAAAAGGGTCACATCACTCTCATTTATAAGAAAGGCAGAAAGGAGGACCCGGAGAACTACAGGCCAGTGAGTCTCACCTCTGTGCCTGAGAAGATCATGGAACAGATCCTCCTGGATGACATGCTACAAAACATGAGGAATGAGCATGTGATCCGAGGCAGCCAGCATGGTTTCACCAGGGGAAGGTCATGCTTAACCAATCTGATGGCCTTCTATGATGGGGTGACATCATTGGTGGCAAAGGGAAGATGACCAATGTCATTTACCTGGACTTGTGCAAGGCCTTGACATGGTCCCCCAGCACATCCTTACCTCTAAATTGGAGAGATGTGGATTTGATGGGTGGACCACCCGGTGGATAAGAAATTGGTTGATAGGCCCTAGACAAAGGGTGGTGATCAATGGTTCTATGTCCAGATAGAGGCCGGTAACGAGTCCCAGGGAACTGTCTTGGGACCAGTGCTCTTTAACACCTTTGTCAGTGACACTGATGATGGAATTCAGTGCACCCTCAGCAAGATAGCTGATGACACCAAGCTGAGTGGTGCACTTGACACAATGGAAGAAAGAGATTCTATTCAGAGGGACCTCAACAGACTAGAAAGGAGGGCCCAGGTGAATCTAATGAGGTTCAACACAGTAAAGTGCAAGGTTTTGCACCTGAGACAGAGGAATCCCAGCATATATGCAGACTGGGAGGAATTTTGTCTACCCTTCTGAAGAGCCTTCCATTGCAGCACTCCAGTCCTGAAAGCAATCCCACCATGTTTTGGTGATAACAACTAAGTCATAGATTTCCTGTCACACAATGGCTTCTCAAGCCTCCTTTTTTCTTGCCAGTGCTGCATGCATTAGTGCAGATGCACTTCATCTGGGCTACCAGTCTCACCCCCAGCTCTTGCATACTATCCCTAGTGAGCCTTGAATGATCACCTTCTCTCTTCAAATCTAGTTTAAAGCTCTCTCAATGAAAAAAATCTGTGTATGAGAAATATTGTAAACCAAGTACACCATCCAGAAATAATATCATGAAAACAAACAAACAAACAACAACAACAACATCAAAAAACTGCAAGAAATATAGGTATTCTAAGTTTGGAAGAGGAACATTAAGCTATTTGAGGAAAAAAAAAAATAAGATCATTTGCACCTAGAGCAATAATAATATAACCTCTAGCATAAATTATAATCTGTTAATAAAACCAGGATGTGTTATGAATTTATTTATGGAAAATCAGTTTTATATTTCTTAAAAATAAATTTAAGAAATATGATATGTTTACATTAGTGGCTAAAAGAAAGGGAGCAGCAGAGAAGCCAAGGGGTTGGAACAGACATAAGATATCAAAAAGTTAAAAAAGTTAAAAGGATTTTATACTATTTTTGTTTACTCAATTTTGTTATTCTGGCCTCATATAATAATTTAAATCAGAAAAAAAAACCCTCTCTATATTTATAACATTATTTGATTAATAGACTACATGCTTATGACAATAAAGACACAAATATATTTACTGACTGTAATTTTAGTAATTAAAAACAATAATTATGCTTAATTTCATAGATGCATAGATAACCTGATAGATAACCTGAAACTATAGATAATAAAACTGTGTAATTTAAAAGAGCTTTTCTGCATAATAGTTAATTATTCTTCCAGAAATATCAAGTTGCAAATTCAAAACTTTTATCAAGACTGCAATAACCTATTGCCTTAGAGTTCTAAAATGCTATAAATACTGTTTTTCTTAAGTGACGTTGCAGCTGCCTGATAACTTTAAAAACTTGTGAAAATTAACTGGTAATTTTTTGCAGATTGATTAAGTTATATTAATTCAAACACAAAATAATATAATTCAAGGCTACGCATTTATGGAATACAGTGTTAGGCAGCTCACAGAGAAAACCACCTTAGAAAAGACGTCAAGGGAACAGCAAAACCAGAAGTTTAGTAAATATTCATAAATGTATATCTATATACTAAATATGTATAAACAGATGTTATGACTATGAAACTACATACATACATATATTTAATGTGCATAAAACACATAGGAATCTCTTCTGTTTTAAGAAGGTATTCATGAAGAAGGCTAAGTTTCCCAAAATGAGATTCTGTTTTCTTCCCCAGCCTGAAGACTGGTAATTACATTCATCCAAGCAGAATATCCTCAGCCTATACAGCTTTTGTAGGAGACCTTCAAGAACGATTAGTTTAACAATGTAGATAAAGTTTCCATTTTCATGAATATTGAACTCCAACTCAGATTGCGTACTGTGGTAGAAAGGTTGAGTGAAACGTCTGCTGCTGTTAAAAGTCTGTCCTTCAAATCCTTTTCTATCCACATAGTTTGAAGAAAATCTGGAAGCACGTTTATGTTAGATGGAGGAAAGCTTGATTTTCCTGTTCCCAAAGGGCACTACTATTTCAGATGCTCTAATTATTAGAAAAGAAAAAGAAGATTTACATAGATTTCTAACTCACAGCTAAATGTTTGGAAATAAGATTTCTCAGTGTCTTATAATGGGTAATATGGTCATTTCTTATAAAATACTAGACCATTTAATTTTTAGCATTTCATAAATAATAACGCCTTTTCTTTTCATGTGACTAAGTTCAGCAGTTTTCAGGTATTCATTTTTCACCCACTATTGTTGGTTTCTAGACCTCAGGAAGGGTACAATCTGCATGACAACCTGAGATCAGAAATCTTCTTGCAGGCTAAACATATAAGAAGCCACTTTCTGCCTGTTTCAATCCATGTAGCCATCAGCTTCTGACAGCTTGGAAAGTAAAAAATAGAAAAACAATCCTAGAGATCATAAGATTAGATAAGCTGTATAAAAACGTTTCATTTTCATTAGAAAGCATTACTTACCCATCAATTAAAAATGTTGGAAAGTTTTTGGTTTTAGGCAGCAAAAATTTTGAGACAATTTTACTTATCCCTATAGTATTTATGGTACACTTTCTTTTCCGACAAATATGCTGACATTAGCAGTGTGAAATCTGAATTTTTGAGGCCTACAATTTTAAATCACATTTAGATCTCAATTCTTTCAGTGAATTTTAGAGTATTTCAGAAAGAATTTCACTTCTGAAAGTGAAGTTCTCTGTAATTCAGAAAATACTTACAATGTGTGCTCTTTCATTGAGTTTTCTTTTTTAGTCTACTAGGTAAATAAGCAAATTGCTAAAAAATATCTATTCTAATTGTCATACTGCATGATCAGCTGTTTCAGCCTTTAAAAATATGTTTTTGAGACTGAAAAATTTCTTCATGTTTTTCATTATCCAAAGTTTCAAAAGTCACAGACTCTAATGGAGATACTTATAATTTGAGTTGTGTAATTGATAATCAAGCATGCTATTTTTAACACAACATAGTTACTGCAATTCCTATTTTACATCTAGGAAAGCTCAGCTACAGGGGATTTAAAAAATCGTATTTTCAAAGTTTACGTGATTTTAATCAGTTTGAATTTTGTTTTTGTTTGAAACCTCTTTTGAATGCATAAATTTGAAACAATGAGTCTCAGTATTTCAAAAATAATGTTCTAACCATTTTCATTTCTATGACACTGAGAGCAAATATAGAGAGTAGAACACCCTGAATGCTTATTTCATAGCTTCTGACTCTTCTGAAGAACTGACATAAGTTAATTTACATTCTACCATTTTGAAGAATTTGATCTTTTGTTGAGTCAAAGCATATAGTTCATCAAAAGAGCTCTAGTATCCCTTGGTTTTGCTTATAGCAGTACTCTCAGACCTATTTAGTTCTGCCTTCAAGCTGAAATATGAAGAGAAGTGTGGAGAAGGAGTCTAACAACAACACTAAAATTGGATTAATATAAGCAGTTAAAACAAACAAAACAAATCCACAATTAACAATAAACTGAATTCATATATTTGTATATATGCATATGATTATGTACTACCACCATTCTATGTGTTATTTAAGCAGTGGTTTCTTCAGGGTGATGATTTGTCACCTCAAATATTTTAAAATACCACATATTATTATTCCATACCTTATATAAATGTATAAATGCAAGCTAACATGAGGAGTGGTATTGCTGCTTAAGTAATAGTAAAAGTTGTTATGTATTTATTGTATAAGCTAAGAACATTAAACATCAGAATAACTACAGCAAAATCTTCATATGCTGGAAAAATCAAACAGGTAACACAAATGTTTTATACTGCTACATCTGATCACGGTGGATGCAAATACACTAATAAAGTTGTAGTTAACAGAATCCTAGGTGATTTGAGTTTAATTTCTCCCCATTTCCAGTTTAATGCAAGACTTTCAGTTTTACACAAAACTATTTACTATGAAGTTGGGAATTTATTTATACCAAATAACTTACAAAAATTTTAGAGTTTACAATAAACTGCAATCTAGAAGGGAAAATAAATCTATAAAGAATTCAAAAATAATTCCTTTAGGGTATCATTAAATTCATTATTATTATGAATGATAATACTGTGCTAAAACAAAATTTAATTTCTTACAAAATTCCCATAATACACGTTTGTGTCACAGCGGGATACATGATATTTTGAATTCAGAGAACTTTCATGTACTTCACAGAATCTAAGGCTCTGATCATACTTTTTAGCATGAGAAGAGCTGCACTATTTTGAATTAAAAAAGAATCAGTATTCAAATATCTTGAAATTCTTTAGGACTATTCACACATCTAGCAGTCTTCAGATTCAATACTTGTGCTATAATTAATTAGTATATGAATTGGCTATAAACATTAAGCTTTCCCATTGGTACTACATTCTGTCAGGAATCAGTGAAATATAGCATTTACTGCACTGGATGGAAGAAATAAGCTTATATGTAAATGTAGGCATACTTGTAAAGTCATCTGTTTTCAGCAGTAAAAAGATGGAAATCTGGAGCATTTTGAGATATTTTTCTTCTCTTGGGATGAAGATTTATCTCTCTCTCTTTTTCTTTTTTTTTCTTTTTTTTTTTCCCCTCCATTTTTCTCTCCTGACATAATTATATACAGTGGAATGCTACAGAAAGGACTAGTATGCTTTGTTGAACTATAGGTTAGTATAAAATGATGGGAAGTGTTTTACACAATAATTCTAAATGTGTTGCCATTTTTTTCTCATACAAGTTATAGATTATTTTTGTCAAGCTATGTCATTTCCATAGTGCTTGAATATGAAACAAATATGAAACAAAATGTTGCTCTCTGATATTTAATCGTTGTAAGCATGAAGCCCAAATGAGGAGGTGGGACAGTTATTGTTACAGTATATAAAAGACTAACTCTGTAGTTTCTTGTAAAGATCTGCGAGATCCAAAGTGACCTCTCCACTTATATCCTCCTTCCATCTTTTGGCCCTTGCTCCTGCATGTGACTCCCTTACTTACCTCTTCAACACTCATGACTTCTTGAGCCCTGCTGTCCTTTTTCCAGTTTCTTTTCCTAACAATGTAATCATAGTGTAGTATCCAGCAGCTTCTGAAAGCCAGCACTTCATTCTACTTTTTTTTTCTGTATCATGTCTTCCCTTCATCGGTGAACTCCTTGAACTCATAAATCATAGCAATTGCCGCAAGTTCCTTTCCTCTCAATCCAACCTAGATCCTCTCCAATTTGACTTTTATTGCGCACCAAGGATATGCTAACATCAAGGCCTACAATGACCTCTCCATGTCAAGTCTCAGGGCCTTTGCTCTATACTTGAACTCTGCTGTTTTTATCATGACTGATCATACATTCCTTTTCAAAATCATGCCTTGCCTTTGCAGTGATGTCTTCTCCTTACCATTTAACTATTCTGACTTGAACATGTAACAGACAGGCCACCCTTGAGAAAAAAAGGAAACTGTACTAACCTTCTAAGCTAACAGAACTAAAAAATATAAATCCTCTCTGAAAATACCTTGTCATATTTTTATGTTAATTTCTTAATGTAAGCAAGAAAAGTCTGCTTTTTCACGTCTTCTATGAATTCTGTCTTCTTGATCAGATTTATATTCCACTTCTACTTCCATATTATTTCTTGAGTTGTGGAGAAGCAATAAAGGCAACCAGGAAACACACTATCACCTTTTTCAGGAGTATAATTTTATGGATGCAAAAATAGCCCTAAAGTATTATTTTGTGAGACAATATAGTATGGTTGCATTATCACAATCTCTCCAACAAGTTTCTGAAAAGAACAGGATTAAAAGTAGAGGAAAAAAAGAAAAAAGTCACTTCCTCATAGCTAAGTGAAACACATATAAAACTTAAACCATATTAAGTTCACCATGTGGGTCTGTATAATCCATTACATTTAAGAGGTGTTATATAAATTCACTATTTAAATTTTAAATTCAGTGAGCATCAACATAAGCTTCTGTAAGTATTTTGAGGGGCTGTCCAGAGTGTTCAGTCTCTTTATAAAAGAAATTGTCTATTTTTACTTTCAAGTATTTTTCAATTGATTACTTCACAATTTCTTTGATATTTTGAACGTTATCAGTATATATTTTGAAAGAGAATATGACACTTCAGAAAGAAGTGTGAATAAATTAGAATCATCCTAAGTATTATATAGGCATATTTAATTATTTTATTAAAAGTTCCAGAGAGAAAAAATAAAAAATAAAAAAAAAGAAAACTCAGCTGTCATAAAGTGTGAGGGATAAAATGATAGAACTTTTTAAAGACTTTCAGTATTTATCACCATATTTAATTTTTTACTTACAAAATCACAAAATGGTCTTATATCCTTACAAGTAGAATATTTACTGTAAATACTGTTTCAGTTCTGTTTTGGAATGTTTTGACCATACTATATGCTATAAAATAGAATATGAAGAGAGAGAGAAGGAGAACAACACAGGTGAGAAGACAGCAAAAATAATATAACAGCTGGCAAGATTCTTTAACACAGGTAAAACCAAACCAGCCAAAAAACCAAGTAAGCAAAACTACCAGATTTTTACTATAAAATATTGGAATAAGTAGCATATGCTGTGGGAAATACCAAAGGAATAAAAAAAAGAAGTTCATATCTGGATGTATCTGAGGTGCTCATCACAACAACACGCTGACAAAATCTTGGAATAGTACAAAGCCAGATTCTGAGTCCTACTTATATTTCCCCAGTCTTTAGCTTTGCAAATAATAAAAAAAATTACTCTCATTCTTCAGATTCTTCTCCAGTTTTTTCCCCTCTATGTTTCTGTCCACAACACTTCTTAAAATGCATTCTCTATCTTTTTCTGCTCCCAGGAACTAATCTTCCTGCTACACTTGCTGCAGGAACAACAACAAGAACTAATCTAGTCAGGTAGACTACTAAATCAGGAGGCACATCATAACTGTAAAGCTCTAGCATCAGCCAGAAAGAGCTAAATGAAAGCAGTTCTAGTTTAGTTGCTAGTTCAAAGAGGAGTCGTCCAGCATTAGCAAAATATAAAGATGTAGTCAAGACCAATTCTCTTAAATCAATATGTAAGTTAAAAATGGAGACGTCATAGATATCAGGCAAAACTCAAAAAAATGAGTTCATATTTCTGCTTCTCAAAGGGGGTATATAGCACATCTTCAAGCATTTATCCTTTTAATTCTCTTTGCTTATTTGTTTGAGTAGATTTTTCTGACGCTCTCCTCAGGCATTCTCTGCAAGAAATTCTGATTTATTTTGATACTAATAAACTAAATAGTGCTAGGGACCTTCGTCTGTCTTCGGGGTCAAATGTTAAGTCTTGACTGTAACTGTAGAGTTAAATGTGTTATTCTTTGGTACAGAATAACTACATTCTGACTGCTTGCTTCTAGTCTGTGCTCAAGAGAACCTGGGATTTATATAGGAGAGTTCTAATGAGGTAGGACTAAAGTCATAGAAGGAAGCATGCTATGCTTTTAGCTGTATAGATAGTTGTGTTCTACTGCTTTGCACTTCTTAATTTACTAGAATAGCTAAAAAAAAGAATAAAAAAAAAATCAATAATTATCTTGACTGTATTAGCCCAATGAAAAAAATTCAGTGTTGATTACTGAGCCTATGGGATGCTTTCATCCAGTGGAGGACTGAAACTGAGCAGCTTTTACTATAAAAATATCTAATGTGATTTTTTATGAGTTCTTAATCATTGCCCCTTTGTTTCTCATGGTAATTGTAACAATCCCTGAATGTGGCAAAGCCCTAAGACATAATTAGATTGAGTTAGTTTTTCATTTAAATATGCTTTTTTTTTTTTTTTTCCTTCATATATATTTCAATATATAATACATTTTGGGGCATTAGCTTTTGATTTTCTTCTCAGAAAGTAACAGAAATAAGAGTGGGGGAAAAAAAAAAGTCACATTCTGTTAAAAAGTATTTCCCAAAAGTCTCATGATATTTGCTTAAATATGAATGACATGACATTTCATATCATGTTGGTTATACAACAGTTTCTGCTCATGTTACAGTCTTATGCTTGTTTCACCACTTTGTGCAACCAGTTCTGTCTTTTATTACTAACGTTACTGAGTTTTTAGTATTAAAGTTAAATTTTAAGAGGATATAAATTCATAATCGTATTGTAGAATCACAATATCACAGAATAACTTGGGTTTGTCTATGTCTATAAAATGGCCTGTTTGGGCTTTGAAAGTGTATTATCTACTACTGGAGCTCTGTTTACTAACTGAAAGCCTCTTCCAAAATATTTTTCAGGATTTTTCTTTCTCTGGATAATAAGAAGCAGAGCAGGGAAAAATTTACAATGAATTACTCAGTGATTTTTTATGTAAATACAATATTCTGGTTTTTCAAAGTTTAGCCTTCTAAAATAGTTTTCAAAAATTGTATCAGGGCCATACATCTAATATACATTCCTTAAATAAAATCCTTATATATATATATATATATATATATATTCATTATATATATATTCCTCACTGATTTAGGAGAAGAAAATAAGTACAAAGAAGACATTATAGTGAAGGCCTGCTACAGGCCATTCAACCAGGATGACCCTCTATAGACAGAGGGCAACATCATATTCACAAGCCCTGGACTCAACCACACAAATTCCTGTTGGAAGGAAGATAGCGAAGGGCATAAGCAATCCAAGAAGTTCCAGGAATATGTTCATGATAACTTTCTTCTCCAAGTGATAAAGGAGCCAAGAGGGAGAGGCGCTGTAGTAGGGAATGTGATTGTCAAGGGCAGCCTTGGATGTAGTGACCATGAAATAGCAGAGTTCAAGATCCCTGTAGTAATGAGAAAGGCACACAGCAAGATCACAACTTTGGTCTTCAGGAGATTGGACTTTGGCCTCTTCAGGAACATGTTTCACGGAGTTCCATGGTATAAAGCCTTGGAGGGAAGAGGGGCCCAGGAAACCTGGTTAATATTGAAGGTTCAAATCCTCCAAGATGAGGAGCGAAAGCATCCCAACAAAGATGTCAGGCAAAAACGCCAGGACATCTGAATGGATGAACAAGGAGCTTCTAGCCAAATGCAAACACAAAAAGAAAGCACACAGAGAGTGAAAGGACAGGTAGCCTGTGAGGAATACAGAGAAATTGTCTGAGCAGGCAGGAATCAAGTTAGGAAAGCTGAATCCCTGATAGAATTAAACCTTGCCAGGAATGTCAAGGACAACAAGGAAAGCTTCTATGGTGATGATAAAGGAAGATACGGAAAACTGAGCTTTCTCTGAAAGGAAATGGGAGATCTGCTTATCTGGGATATGGAGAAGACTGACTCCTGCATTTTGTTACTGTCTGCTCCACTCTCATGAGATCCCACATAGAGTACTGTGTTCAGTTCTTTAGCCCCCAGACGTAAAGACATGGACCTGTTGTACTGAGTTAAGAGGAGGATCACTAGGATGATCAGAGGGTGGAGCACTTCTCCTATAAAGGCAGCCTGGGAAAGTTGAATTTGTTCAGAATGACGAGGCTCTGGGGAGAGGTTATAGCAACATTTCATTACTTAAAGGGTGCCTACAAGAAAGCTAAGGTGGAACTTTTATCAGGGAGTGCAGTGATGCTACCCGAGGTAATGATTTCATACTAAAAGTATGTAGATTTAGATTAAACCTAAGGAAGAAACTCTTCACCGTGAGGGTGGTAGGGTACTAGAAATGGTTGCCAGAGAAGTCGTGGTTGTCCCATCCCTGTAAGTGTCCAAAACAGATTAGAATGGGGTTTAGCAACGTGATATAGTGCAAGATGTTCCTGCCCATGACTTGGGAGGTAGAACTAGATGGTCTTTTAAGGTCCCTTCCAGCTGAAATGATTCTATGATTTTTGATTGTGTGATTTTTTTTCTATGATTCTATGATTCTGTTATTTTTTATTAGCATTTTGATGTTGTATGTATTTCCATGATAGCTATGAGGTTAAAATATTGTCTCTTGGATTAATTACAAATTGGCTACAGTTAGTTTTAAACAGCTATGCAGCCTACATGAAACATAAATTATATACATATATGAGAGCTGCTCTGAAAATAATGTCTCCTATTTTATTACGTAGGCCCACAACACCAGAGGTAGATATTGGGGATATGGCAGTAGAAATTGAACCTTTTTGGCAATATTCCATTACATTTTATTACCATGTGACAGGCAGCAGAGGGACAGTCTGACTAAACGGCGTCTGACATGAAAGTGTGTAAGAAGCAAAAGTGTGTAATTGAATTACTCCACACTGAAAAAAAAAAAAAAAAATTGTACCTATTGACAGTCATTGACACTTGATTGAATGTTTATGGAGACAAACAATGGATGTGAGCAAAGTGAGGCCATGGGTGGTGTGTTCCAGCAATGACATTGTCATAGCAGCTGTGAAACAGATGGTCTTCTCTGCTATTGCAGATTTTTACAAGCATAGCGTGCAGACTCTTGCATATTGATAGTGAAAATTCATAACTAATGGTGGTGACTGTGTTGAAAAAGTGTTTTGTAGCTGGGAATTAGCTTTATCAACTGGTGTTATTGTTCTCTTTGTATATACATGTTATAGTTTCCAGGTAATAAATAGACTTGGGTCAGAGTGACCCAAGATTTTTGGATGGCATACTTATATTGAGGATAATATTCTATGATAAAAGTGATTTGGACTTTTAAGGAGGTGATAAACAATTTGGATCCATTCTGAATTCCTCACCAACTGTGCCTCCAATATGCAGTTCTTTCTTCTTTTTACTCATGTTATGATAAATGATTAAATGAATCAAAATTGGTACACACATTTATTAAGTATTTAAACTAAAAAATATTCTCTACAGTTTATAAAAATTATGAATATCATCTTTACTTCACTATGGTTTTTGCTGCACTTTTCAAACTGAGCCATAATTTGCTTCTGCAATGAAACTGAAGTACATGGGCAAGAAGTCATCACTGGTCCTTTTTGATTAATAGAGAGAATGATTAAAAAGAAACAAACAAACAAGAAATGTAGCAAATTCCCTTAGGGCTATTTGTTAATAACTTTCTGAAAAGATTTAAAAAAAAAAAATAGTTTTCCTCTGGTGACTCTATGCAAATATCACTATGTCTTGCTCTTTTATTTAAAAATTGCTCTTGCTTGTGTCAGTCAGCTCTCAAACCTGCCATTGTAGGGAACATGCTTTAGCAGGCGGGTTGGACTCGATGGTCTCTTGAGATCCCTTCCAACCCCTGCAATTCTGTGATTACTTAGGGGAAAAATATATATATATAATTTGCATAAATTGATGATAAAAATGTGTGTTATTTTATTTTTCATTTTCAATTTCCTGCTATTCCTCAGAAAGAAAAATAAATATTATAATCAGCTTTTAGAATAAAAAATATTATAAATCCTCTATATTGATTTAATATCTGCTCTAAACATTTATACTGAAGCCTGTTATAAAGTGTGTAAAAGACTTGATAAACCACAAGAACACTTTTAACACATCTGAGATCTACTAAAACTATATGGTACATAATTAAGATAGATTTTAAAGACTCGTGACTGATTAATGGATGTATTATTTTGGTTTTGAGTCTTACTGTTAGACTTGATAATTGATATTCAAATGTACTGCCATTTATTTAAATCTTTAATAGATCTGTAATGAGAAGCTTGTATCTTGCACTTGGAACTTGATCTAAATTCCAATATAAAACAAGAAAACAACATCAACACTGAAACTGCAATCAATCAAACATTTAAATAGAAAATCAACATCAGGGAGGAAATGATGGGAAAGGTAGATCATAATTTTTCTTTAGGTCTTATTTGTTTTGCAGACAATGAAGACTGAAGGTCTCTTTATGAATATGCTTTTTTTCTCAGTGACATACAGTGAATTCCAATAAAATTCCCTTAAAAATAATAATTCTTTCTTTTCACTTTTGCTACATGGTGACATCTAGATACCTTCCTTGTTTCCCTTTCAAACTTTTCTGATTCCAACATCCTGGTGATCTGCTTCAACTCATGATAATATATCGTAATTAGCTCACAAAAAATGTGAGTCAGGATTCTAACTTCCTTTAAAAAGCTATGTTAGCTATGGGTTTTTAAACCTAGAAAATCCAGATAGGGAAATAAAATAAGATAGCTTCCTCCTCAAATTATATATTGAATTATTGTGTCACATTTTCTAAAAGAACTAAAAATAATAATATAAAAAAAACATAAAGAATATTCTGCAACATCATACAGGAATAATATATATATATATTACGATTGCTGAGAGAAGGCCACAGCAAATCTCTGAAGAATGGTACTAGCAGGTTCCAAATACTCCTTCTGTTCTCTGCTGATAAGACAAAACTCTTAAGTCACAAAGCTCTAGTAGTGCTTTCTCACCTTTAAATAAAGCAGAACAAAGAAGCTTTCATATAGGGGAACAAAGCAACAAAGAGCTACAGAGACATTAGAAAAAGCATTTGAGAAATAGATTTCATTCCCAGAAAAACCGTTCATTTTGGATTGTTTTTCTTGATAGGTTTTTTTTTTTTTTTTTTTTTTTTTTTTTTTTTTTTTGGCATCCAATAAAGAAAGCATGTCAGAAAGAAATTATTATATACATATATTTAATTAGCATTATTTTCCGCAGATATGAAAGTAAACTACTAGCAAGAGTAATGTAAGAGAATACAGACTTAAACATTTGCTGTTTGAATTGAAGCTGATTAACAGAAGTAAATAGAATCTTCTCCATTATTTCGTTTGTAGAAATTGCTTGAAGATAGTATCAGACAAAAAGACAGAAGTCCTATAAATCCTAGTATGCTAAGAGTGACTGTCTCTAAAACCCCATTTTGTCACCAAGCTACATTTACTGAATATTCCTAATTTTTTTTTCCTCCTTTTTTTTAATTCCATATTGTAGGTACACATAGATAGCAGCAGATCTGTAAGCTCACTTGGCATGCAATTAAGAGGGTAGAGATGAGGTATCAGGCAATAGTTCATTCATGCTACTCTGATAAGCACTTGTACCATAGCCATGCAGTAAAAGCACACATCTATTTTGGGACTGGATTCCCAGATCAACGTCTGCGTAGATCAAGATTTTAGTATTTTGAGAGACCCAATGTACATGCCTACGTATGTATGAATAATCATATTAATAATTGAAGACAAATAAAAAGATGGTATAGAAACTTCTCAGTATGCAGCCTTTTTCTTCTTTCCAATGGAATTCTCCTTTTGCTCAGCCTGCTTTATTCAGGTATTCTTTCCCTGGAGTAGAGCTAGGAGAAAATGAAATATATACTCAAAACATGATATACTTCTTCTTTTTTTTTTTTTTTTTTTTTTTTTTTTTTTTTTTTTTTTTTTTTTTTTTTTTTTTTGATTTAGTGGAAAAAGAATGTAGATAACAAAATGGTTTATTTATTTATTTGTTTGTTTGTTTGTTTATTTATTTATTTTTTAGAGCAGTGGTTATACAGTGTCAAGGACTTCTCAGCTTCTCGTACTGTCCTGTCAGCCAGGAGGCTGCGAGTGCACAACTGGCTGGCAGGGAACAGAACAGGGACAGTTGAGTCAAATAGGCCAAAGGGATATTCTACACCATATAATATATGAAACAAAACTGGCAAGAGTTGACTGGAGATGCTGCTGCTTGGGGACTGGCTGGGCATCAGGTTTGGGGGACTTACGGGAAGTCTACATGATTCTTTTTTTTCACAGAAACTCAATAGAATATAAACAGCCCCCAAGCATATTAAGCAGACTATCTTATACCAGTAAACATTGCTGGATAAAATTATCCTGGAGCTATGTGAACTTCAGAATATGTATACTTATACTTACCTTCCTAATCCTTTTGGAAAGATATTTAAGTTTCTTAAATGTAAAATGTAAATGTATTTGTGCCTGTTAATGAAAATTTTAATTTAACTTTTTGTTCCTGGCACAAACCAGTGAGGCCATTTAGAACCTTGTTTCCAGTTCTGGGTATCTCTTCACACTTAATTTCTAGCTATTTTGCCTTTCAATCTGAGGATCTCAAGGAAGTTCACTTTTTTAAAAACTAAGCTTAAATGCTTCATTTTAAATTAGGCTATTTCTTATGACTCTCCAGAGGTAGAATTTGTTCTTGGCCATATTCATGTCTCCTTTCACCTTCCAAATAAAGGCTCATCATCAGCATCACAGTGTTAAGATAGAGGCCTCTGAAGTGTATAGCCAAATATTTTGTTGAAAATTAAGTTTTATTTGTCTGGAACCTTAACTAGACATCAAGAACAAAATCACTGTAACTGTAAAACTTGTAAAACTTTTAGAAGTAAATATTCTACCAATTGTCCTCATTGTAAAAATTTTCCATATTCACTAACAGAAAATGAACATATATTATCAAGAGTTTAGAAAACATCAGGAGTCTTGTATTCAACAAGTACAGATATTAAGAAGAAATATGACAAAAAAACTCAAGAGAAAGAAATTATCTCCAAGTTATATGTGCTTATCTATTGCAACCTGTGAGTGGTGACGCGACATTTCCCAACTTCAGTCTATCTGCAGCACTACTACTGGTTTAGGACCAAGAATATATATTTTCCCATTTGGTTTCCTGTAACTAACAACAAGAAAAGATGAAATTGCAAGCAGAAATATGGCAAAAAATATAAGTGATTCACTTTCTTCTCATTGCTCTTGACCTGGTCACAGAAATGATTTTCTTCCGATTAATACATGTTTTAAAGTATCTTAAAAAATTATCAGTGTATCAGGGATGAGGGGATATGCTGATTTGGATTCTCAGATAAAAACAAGATTAAATAACATAAATGTTGTTGCATAACCTTGCAGGCAGCTAAGTACAATACAGTTACTCACTCCACTCCAGTGAGCAATGAAATAATTATTTCACGGATACAATAATTGGTAATAATAATAATTTTCCATTCCTCTACAGTTCTATTAAAATATCTCTATCTTATCTCGCAAGTTTTATTTTTTTTTTCAGATTCCATCCCCAGTTCCACTGGGGTGGAGTTAGCTAATGACTATATTGATGACATAATGCATAATCAATAATACGTGTTGATAATAATAATAATAAAATATTAAAAACAATAATAAACAATAATATACAGCACAACTGATGTACAGTGCAATCACTCACTACCCACAGACCCGTGCTGAGCCAATCTTCAAGCAGAAATCACACCCTCAGACAACTTCCCCAGTTTTACTGTTACACAGAGTTAAATCCAGTTGGCGGCCAGTCATGAGTGGTGTCCCACAGGGCTCAGTACCACTGCTATTCAACATATTTATCAGTCATCCTGATGAGGGGATTGAGTGCACCCTCAGTAAGTTTGCAGACAACACCAAGTTGGAAGGGAGTGTTGATCTGCCTGAGGGGAGAAAGGCACTACAGAGGGACCTGAATAGACTGTAGAGTGGCCATGACTTAACCAAGTAGAGCTTGTGCGCCTCAGAGAACTTGCGTGGAAAGTCCACCACATATCATTTTGAAAAGGAGGCAGGGCAGGCTCTGTGGAGGCGGGGCAGAGAACTGCTCCTTGTGAGAACTGTCAGACACTGACTGGGTGAATACTAGGTGGGAGATTGAATGCTGGTCATGGTGACAGGTGGATTAATTTACAGTTTAGACATCAAGCTCATATGTACATGCCTCTAAGTGAAATAACAAATGTCAATTACTATTTAAAACCACGTATTACTGTCACATAAACTCTGTAATAGATTATATTTTCTATCAATCCTATTCAGGTATTTAACACATGCTTGGACAGCTCTAAACATACTAGATAACACCAACAAGTAACAAAATCAATCACCTGAATTATAAACAGCAATCAGTGGGTGAATATATCTAAATTGATTCCCAAAGTATTTTTTTTTCTCAAAATAAAATATAATTTCTTCCAATTTTTTTTTTCTTTTTAACAAAGAATGTTGGTGTTAATTGCAAATGCTTTAGTTTACATTTGGTTACTACTTCAGACTTTTTTCCCTTCTTCCTTAGTTTTGGTTGAGAAATTAAGACTGTCATTTAATCACTGTCATTAATTTTACCTCAGTCGGTAAATCAAAGTACAATTAGTTCTAAATATTTCTATCTCATAATGAATCCTATCAAGCAATGATATTGTTAGTGCTCATCATTGCACTTAAGATTGCTTTAGAACTTTCTTCCAGCTCAGATATCATCTTAATTAGTGGGCACCAGTACTTGGCATGTGCTTAATGCAGGAGGGCAGAAATACCTGCAACTCTGTTCTGTCTGGATGTTGACTCAGAGATTCAGTTTGTAGGTGTCAAAGGTTTATGGGCTGGTTCGGCCTGGTTCCGTGACTAGCGGGGCGGAGGGATCCTCAGATCCGCACCTCTGGAAAGGGGAAACGGGACTCCAAATAATTAAAAACAGCGGTAACGATCTGAGGAGAAACAAACTAATTTACTAGATATGGTATCAGAATGCAAGATAACACACTATAATGCAATATAATTAGAATTGAGGCTAATAAATATAATGAGAGAAAGAGTGTCCGAAAAAACTGAAGGCCTAATGGCGTGCGGTCAGGATGAGCAGCAGCAAGAGAACCTGATGACTGAAAAGTGGGACGTCAGGTAACCTATGAAGGCCTTATATGTGTTCCTCCTGAGCAGGGATGATAACAGAACAGCAGACAGTCTTCTGGGGAATGTAGTTCTTCTTCTCTTCTGGACAGGTGCCCGGAACTGGAGCATTAACTCTTTAACTCCCAGTGCACTACATGATGTTATAATGTGGAATACCGACAACCAAAAATCACAAAAACATAACAGTAGGGCAGAACGCTTTTTAGGTCAGGATTTTATGGATTACACTAATGCACTAATATTGGAATTTATAGAGCTTTCAGACATGTTTTGCAAAGAAGGAATACTTTGTTTAATTACTTAAAGCCATGGTGTTTTTTCAGGCTATGAATTTCAATTTCATATATGCATCTAACCATTAACTCTTGTAAGTTCTCATTGTTCATACAGTAGCTTAAATTAAAATAGGACTGTGAATTCTACTCCTTGACGTAGTCCCTAATAAACAGTTATAATTAAGCTCATGTAAAACTTGTTTGTAACTATTTATATTGTATAAACTATATAAATTGTTAATCTTCTGATGTAGAATAACATTTTTTTCTGGAATTACAATCTGATGTTGACACTTCTGTAGTCTACATTGAGGAAAAAGATTGTTCTAAGATATAATTTTTGTTTCTCACTGATATGAATTAAGTCTAACTGAATTATCTACAGTGATTCTCTGAACTATTGATGCAGTTTTCATTGGCTCAAACAAGAAGCAAATATATTGTATCCCTACTATTTTGATGGTTTTATTTACTTTGTGGTTAATTAAATGTTTTTGTCTTCTATCAATTGCAGGGTAAGTAAGTCTTTATCTACCAAGAATATCTTATTCTGAAAGATGTTGATAAAGAAAAAGTTAGATTATTTGATCGCCTGTTACTACTTTCAGCAAGTGTTCTGATGGCAGGATTAGACTCTGAGTGATGAAGAAGACAAATGCTAGATGAGATCTGTATAGCTAAAAGGTCTACCATATGTACGTCTAAATATGAGTTAATCTTTAAGTTCTTTCTAAGATCAGTGAAGAGAAATAGTGTATGTTAGGAGTAAATCACAACCTTCTGAAAAAGGATTCTAGAAAAAGTCAAATGAACAAATGAAGTGTATTTAAATTCCAACAATAGAAGGAGTCTAAGTACATTTATTTTCATAGAGATATATTTTTACTGAGATTTCCGTTTATGTAAATATAGGTGTATATGACTGGAAGTAACCATGAAGATTCACAGTCCATGACCAGAGACTAAGGTAAGATCAGCAATATTTGCATCACCCAGCAGATTTTAATCTACCTTTAAAAAGCATAAATCATGAAAACTATACCAGCTTTCTATACTGCCTATTGTAGTTTTCTGGATTTAACTTTCTTATGTTCTTTTTATCTTAATGCCTCGTTCCCCAAAATTATTGTGGCATTAATTATTGCCTTATTCCAGTCAAAAATGCTGCCTTTTTTTGTGGCTGCCTTCTACAGAATTACTGTAATGTCTTTTGACAAGCTCAGTCCTTTCTGAACCAGCAGAAATCTTTATCTGTCTTCCTTTTAGCTAGTTCACTTTCATATGAACTTTTGTTAGGCACCTTATAATCGCAGAATGAATCATAGAATGGCCTGGGTTGAAAAGGACCACAATGATCATTTAGTTTCAACCCCACTGCTATGTGCACGGTCACCAACCACTAGACCAGGCTGCCCAGAGCCACATCCAGCCTGGCCTTGAATGCTTCCAGGGGTGGGGTATCCACAACCTCCTTGGGCAACCTGTTCCAGTGTGTCACCACCCTCTGAGTGAAAAAACTTCCTCCTAATATCTAATCTAACTCTCCCCTGTCTCAGTTAAAAAACATTCCCCCTTGTCCTATATCTATCCATCCTCATAAACACCCGTTCCCCCTCCTGTTTATATGCTCCCTTCAAGTACTGGAAGGCCGCAATGAGGTCTCCCCAGAGCCTTCTCTTCTCCAAGCTAAACAAGCCCAGTTCACTCAACCTTTCCTCATATGAGAGGTGCTCCAGTCCTCTGATCATCTCAGTGGCCCTCCTCTGGGCCCGCTCTAAGAGCTCCACATTCTTCCTGTATGGGCGGCCCCAGGCCTGGCCACAGTACTCTAGATGGGGCCTCACAAGAGCTGAGCAGAGGGGAGCAATCACCTCCCTCTCCCTGCTGGCCACCACTCTTTAAATGCAGCTCAGAACACAGCTGGCCTTCTGGGCTGCAAGCACACACTGCTGGCTCACGTCCAGCTTCTCATCCACCAGGACCCCCAAGTCCTTCTCCGCAGGGCTGCTCTCAAGGAGATCTTCGCCCAGTTTGTATAAGTACCTGGGATTGCCTTGACCTAAGTGCAGCACCATGCACTTGGCCTTGTTGAACCTCATTAGGTTTTCATGGGCCCACTTCTCCAACCCTGTCCAGGTCCCTCTGGATGGCTTCACTTCCTTCCAATGTATCTACTATACCTCTCAGCTTGGTGTCATCTCCAAACTTTCTGAAGGTGCACTCGATGCCATTGTCTATGTCACTGATAAAGATGTTGAAGAGCACTGGTCCCAAGACCGACGCCTGAGGGACACAGCTTGTGACTGGCCTCCACCCTGACACAGAACCAATAATCACAACTCTTCGGCTGCGTCCAGCCAGCCAATTCCTAATCCATCAAACAATCCATCCTTCAAATCCACACCTCTCCAATTTAGAGAGAAGGATGTGGTGAGGGACCATGTCAAAGGCCTTGCAGAAGTCCAGGTAGATGACATCCATCGCCCTTCTCCCATCCACCAAAGCTGTCACTGCATCATAGAAGGCCACCAGATTGGTCAGACATGATCTGCCCCTGGTGAAGCCATGCTGCTGTCTTGCATTACCTCTTTGTTTCGTATGTGTCTTAAAATAGCTTCTAGGAGGATCAGCTCCATGACCTTCCCAGGCACAGAGGTGAGGCTCACCGGCCTGTAGTTCCCCAGGTCTTCCTTTCTCCTTTTCTTAAAAATGGGAGTAATGTTTCCCTTCTTCCAGTCACCGGGGACTTCACCAGACAGCCATGATTTTTCAAATATGATGGACAGCGGCTTGGCAACCACATCAGCCATCTCTTTCAGAACCCTAGGATGGATCCCATCTGGCCCCATGGACTTATACACATTCAATTTCACGAGGAGGACTTGGATTTGTTCCACTGTTACAGTGAGACGGAAACCACTCTCCACACTCTCACCTAGAGGCTCATGGTCCTGGCACACATGGGAAGCCTGACCACCCATGAAGACTGAGGCAAAGTACTCATTGAGTACCTCAGCTTTTTCTACGTCTGAGGAAGCCAGCTCCCCATTACCTTTCATCAGAGGGGGAACACTCTCCTTGGCCTGTCTCCTCCTGCCTATGTACCTGTAGAACCCCTTCTTGTTATCTTTCACATCCCTCACCAAGTTCAGCTCCATCTGCACCTTGGCTTTCCTAATCCTATCTCTACACACGCGGACAACATTCCTGTATTCCTCCCAAGCTACACAACCCTGCTTCCACTTTCTGTACATTTCCCTCTTTTCCCTCAGTTTAAGCTGCAGATCCTTGCACAGCCACGATGGTCGCCTGCCTCCCCTGCTTGACTTCTTCTGCTGGGGGATGGAGAGCCATTGCGCTCTCAGAAGGGTGTCCTTAAAGATCTGCCAGCTCTATTCTGTACCCATGCCCTTAAGGACAGTTTCCCAGGGGATCCCACTCAGCAGTTCCTTGAGCAGCTGGAAGTTTGCTCTCCTGAAGCACAGGATCCTAGCTCTGCTTTTTGCCAGGCCTGCATTCTTCAAGATCACAAACTCCACCAAGGCATGGTCACTACAGCCCAGGCTACCTCCAATCTTAACCTCTCTAATGCTCTCCTCTGCATTGGTGAGGAGCAGGTCCAGTAAGGCTTCACCTCAGGTTGGTCCATCTATTATCTGGACCAGGAATTTGTCCTTGACAGACTCCAGGAATCTCCTGGATGATCTGCCACCCACCATGCCACTATCCCAGTAGATATCTGGGTGGATGAAATCCCCCATCAGGACAAGAGCCCGCGAGCGCGACACCTCCTGCAGCTGAAGCAAGAAGGCCTAATCAACAGGCTCCCCCTGATCAGATGGCCTGTAGCAGACCCCAATCACTAGGGGTCTGCTTTACTGGACCAATCCTTGATTTTTACCCACAAGCTCTCGATCTGATAGTGGCTGTTCCTCAGACACAGCTCTTCACAATCTTTCCACTTCCTAACATAGAGGGCAACTCTGCCACCCCTCCTACCCTGTCTATCCCTTCTGAAAAGCCTGTAGTCCTCAATCAGGGTATTCCAATCATGGGATTCATCCCACCATGTATCCGTGATAGCAATTAGGTCATACTTCCCCAATTGCACCACAGTTTCTAGCTCCTCCTGTTTGTTTCCCATGCTGTGTGAATTGGTATAGAGGCACTTCAGCTTAGCTATTGGCCTCGTTGCCTTCTTGGAGGAGCTTTCCCTAATACCTCCAGGACAAATCTGGGGTTTTCCCTTACTGCTTCCTAAGGTGACAGCGTTCCCACGTGCTTCTCTGTCACCCAGTTCACCCCTTTTACCTATCATATCTAGTTTACAACCCTGCTAACCAGCCCAGCCAGCTTGCTCCCAAGAATTGTGACCCTTCTAGTCACTCCGCTCCCATCCGCCGTCAGCATTTCCCCTTTCTCAAGACTGCGTCCCAAGCCATAGTACCCAAAGCCCTGAGTGCGACACCATTAGCAAAGCCATTCATTCAGCATGTCCACCCTTCTCCTTTTGTGCGGATTCCAGTCACCAACGGAGAGGACAGAGGAGAACATAACTTGCGCCCCTGATCCCGTCAGCAGTCTTCCCAGAGCCCTGAAGTCCATTTTGATCACCCAAGAACTTATTTTGCCTACCTCTTCATTTCCAGTGTGGAAAACTAGTAATGGATAATAATCGGAGGGCTTAACCAGGCGAGTGATGATCCTAGCAACATCTCTCACCCGGGCTCCAGGCAGGCAACACACCTCCCTGTGGGATGGGTCTGAGAGGCATATTGGGCCCTCAGTTCCCCTCAGAAGGGAGTCCCCTATGATGACAGCCCTTCTTTTTTCCTGACTGATGTTGTAGCAAAATTGGAAGCAGACTGACTAGCTTTGGGCAACCCCTCCTGCATGGATGTACTTTCACCAACATTAACATCCCCCAGTCCCTCCAGCTCCAGAGCCTCGTACCTGCTATGTAAGGGCACCTGGGAAGGTGGGACAGGCTGAGGGGCAGTCCGCTTGTTGCCCCAAACAGGGACTTGTTTCCATACCTCCCTGTCTTCGAGGTCGCCCCTTCCCACCTGACTGTGAGAGGGCAGATGATCCCCCACTGCTTGAGGAGCATCTTCCCCATGCCCTTCCTGTAGGGATGGCAGAGTGCAACTCCACCAATCCATCCCCTTCCCACAATCCTGGATGCAAGTTTCCTGCTATTGCTGGGGACTTGAGTTGACAACACCAGAGTTTTAATCAAATACAAAATTCTTAAGCTTAAAAACACTTCATCTTCTCTTTTTCACACCTACTTGCATTTTCATCACTAGCACCCGATTTAGCTTGGTTTTATTTATTTGCATTGCAGCAAAGTAAAATATGAAAAGGACTATTTACCTTCACATTTACCTCCTGGGCTATTGTTCAGTAATTAAATTTATAAAGGAATAGTTTTAATCCAGTAATCAGGATCATTCTCCCAAGTGTCTTATAAAGCATGAACACTGATGGTTACATTTTGTTTCACTAAACAGGTAAGTAACATCTAGTTTTTAGATTCTAGTTTCGCTATTATTTACTTTATTTTCAAAGGTTTTTAATTCATTTTCTAAGGGTCAATCTCTAAAGCTATTTCAGATCGTGGAAATTCCACATTTGAGTATTAGCTGCAAAACTTCTACAACGCTATCATTTCCTTTCAAACTGAGGAACCGGTAGCTCCAATTCCAAACAAAAGCCAGTATCCCAATGAAGCTAGTACTAAGCTCATAAGTAAAAACAGTGTCACCACGATGATAATGAAGGGCAGATGTTTTAATTTAGAATACAGTTCACTAGATAATTCTATGTTCTTATGTTTCTATGCTGCATTGTAAGGTTATTTTTCTTGGAGGTACAAATAGACTAAAATAAGATTTGCAGTTTCTGGGAAAGAAAAGACACTAATTCCTTATGAAAACAACTGCCTTCAAATAATTGTCTGCTTCTCTTTCTTCTCACATTTCTTATCTATCTTGTTTTGAAAATTCTGACTCAGATTAAAACCAGATTAACAACAAACAACATATAGATTTGAAAATAAACAACACAGACTCCAACATAAAGATATACATATGTATATATATTTAACTCAGATGGACTAAGAATGGTTTATTTTTGTCCATGTTTTTACTCTGATTTAATGCTGAACTTCATCTTGTTCTACTAGTTATCTCACTCAAGTAGCACCTCATCATGTGCTGTAATGATGGGCTACGCCGGCGGTACCTTATCTTTATTTGTTCCAGACACTTAAGGTTTGCAGGTTCATATATACCCAGGAGCCTGTGAACTAGAAAGCAATGAAGTATAGACAGATTATTGATGTTTAAAGTTTGCAATCGATCTAAAAACAAACTAACAAACAAAAAACCCTAATCATTATTCTTCTGAAGTAAGGAGAAGTAGGAAAGAAACTATGAAAATGTGAAAGAAAAAAAAAAAACACCTCATGATTATTTGAATATCTTGGAATTGTGTGTCAGCTTGTAGGGCTTTAGTTTATACTGCTAATTTCAGTTGAATGATTTCTAAATGTAATAGCCAGAGTAAATCTGTCCAGATCCAGTTTAAAATTTCAATTTCAGCAAATACATAGGTAATCATTTCTTACAACATGTATAAGATAAAAGTAAAAAGTACTTCAAAGTTACAACACTATTATTATTAGCAAGTGCTTCTATTACCCATAAATATTAAACTATCATATGCAGCATGTGAAAAAACAAAACAGAACAAAACAACAAAACTTAATGCTATATGTCTGTTCATATAGCAATCTTCTTTTCTACTTCCACTTTTCAACTTGCTTACAATTTACTTGTTTGGTTGGTTGGTTGGTTGTTTTTTTGCTAGAAGGAAAGCTTATAAAAACTACATTTGATAGAAAGGGAAATGACATTATCGGAGTACAAGAAAGTTAAGATATGATGGGACTGCAGTTCAACCTCATGCTCAGAGTAGAGTTCTGAAGTCAGAACAGACACCGTGTGGCCAGTGATCTTAAAAACCACCAAGATTGGAACAGGCACCGTCTCTGTGGGCACCTTGATTTCATCATGAAATAAGTTTCTCATATCCAGTCAAGATCTGTTTGATTTTTTTTCAAATTATGCCTGTGTCACAAAGCATCTTTGTGTATATCTAGGTTCCCTCTTATCAGTGCCACCCTTGGATACTTGGCCACTACTGTTAGGTTGAATTCAGCCCCTGGGAAAATCTTGGTGTTATTTCTTTTTGGGACGTATTTCTGTGTATAGGGTGGAGAAAACATTGGGAATAGTACAAAAGCCTAGACAATCTGATTATCCTTTGTGATGAAATAGCTGGATTTGTGGACAAGCGTGGAGCTGTGAGTGTCACAGATTTTGTCTTGAGCAACTTCTTATCCATATAACCTAGTTAAGACATTATGGTGTGGATGAGAACAACTAGATGGGTAAAAAATGGGATGAATGAGGATAGTGGTTAAGGTGTTCAATTGTTTATATATAGATGTTCATATTTGGAGAGGAGACCCTGGAGAGGACAAGAAATTTATTTAACAGATTATGTAACGAAAATACAGTAAATGATAAAAATGCACTGCTAGTTACTGCACAGGTGGAGCAGCTCTCTCATAGCCCCTGGACAGCCATGGCTGGTCAGAACTGATCTGTCCCACTCACATCCCCAAAACCCATGACTGTTATCCCCCCGGCTGGAGCTGCCCCTCACTCAGGCTGACAGGGAGCAGCAGTTCAGCAACACTGAGGGCACAACAAACAGCCCTTTGTATAAAAGGGTGGGGGGTACCTGGCACTCCCTCACAGAACCTCCAGAGGGCAGGTGGTGGTGGGAAGGAGAAACCCACACCCAGATGCTCAAACATGCCATGGGAGGAGGGAAGTTCATTCATGCTGCCAAAGATCTACTTTACCTTGGAGCTATGGAAATGGCAGGATACTGAAAGGTAAAGGACAATGTCAAGGACAAAAGAATAACTTGTCAGTACTAAGAAATCATTTATTTATTATTTTATCTGTCTTCCTAGCACGGCTTCTCTGTGACAATCTGATAATTTGTGTTTTTAGACTGTTAAACACTTATTTGGACTAACAATATATTCTAGCTCCACAGTTATACTGTGTGTTCCCTTTTGTCCATGACAGAATTAAATAAGAGGATTGGAATTTCTTTTTCTAGCTATATTTGAGAGACTAATATAGACTTTTGCACTAAAGTTATCAATTGATATTTCTTTGGTCTTACTTTTCTGCCATCTCATCAAACCCTTAAAAAAAGCTATTGGAACTTTCTCTATTAAAAAGCTATACTACATTCCTAAGTTAGAATATCCATAACCCTCTGCCAGATTTAAAAATAAGTCCAGCCTTGAAATTAAAGGAAGAGAAAGAGATTCCCAGCTAAATGCTCCCTTTGGCTTTTTCTAGCATTTTGAATGAGCTTTTATACTCCTGAATCCATAGTAGCTGTGTGGTAGCATTTGGAATGAAGTATATAGCTCCTGGATCCTCAGAGGTAGCGTCTTTTAACTCGTCTAGTACTTAAACAATTTTCCTGAGCCATGAGTGACAGAGGATTGATTTATTCTGGCTAAGGAAGGCCTAGAATGCACATATTACACATTTTCTATCTGTGATCAAAGATGCATGCAACATGAGGATACTAAGAATATCTTTTTTATTAGGGTCCTAAAATAAGGATTTTTATTATTTTTTTTTTTTCAAGAAAATGCTAATTTATCACTCTCTAAAGAGCATATAACTTCAGTTGATAGGATGGTCCTCTGGATCTAGAAGCATTTTTTGTTAAGTTAGACACTAAATAAGATACCTAGATGTACCAGATGACACACAAATTGGTTTTATTTATTTTTCTAGAGTCTTCTCAATATCAGTTTTTTAAAAAATATTTTATTGTACTCAATTGTATGAAATTTATTCTCCATATAAGCTGGGACAACTGCAAGAAGCATTTATTCCATATTTATTCAGAATGAGATAGAATAGCTATAATGCACTATGCTCTTGAACGTTCTCTTTTCAGATGGTGGCTAACTGCTTTTACCCACCATTCATTTGGTTTTTATGAAAAGGAAGGATTTTGAATCACATTAATAGCCCATTTGAAACAATATTTTTGTAGGGACAATCTTAAGTACAAAGCTGTTACATAAATAGAATTTGAGAAAAGAAAAAAAAAATATTGAGCAACCTATCTTCAATGAATAATATATTTATCCCTGTACTGCAAGTATTAACTGATACTACATTTTAGTGATTCCCAAGTAATATGATTATCTTTCTAGTTTTCAGTGGGACATTTAAGGAAATGATAAACTTCGGATCACCATACCTCTTTGATATTTGATGGCAAAGGAGTGGAAAAGGCATTCTATTATTCTGTAAAAAATACAGTATAAGCATATGTCATGTTTTTTATGGCTTTCCATTGGTATTGCACATCAAAACTTCATGCAGTGCACTGGGAGTTAAAGAGTTAATGCTGCAGTTCCGTGGATTGCAGATATTTCCAGTTCACTGGTCTCAGAAGAGAAGAGTGTACTACAACTCCCAGAAGACTTCATTTTTCCATTTTCCATTCAAAGGGAAAGATAAAACAGACTGGGAGCCATGAGACTTCTCTCTTTGCTCCCTGGCTGTTTTGCTTACAGCATTAGAGTAAGGATTTCAGTTTTGGAAACTCTCTCGTTTTATTTGATTTATTCACTTCAATTCCAGTTATACTGTATTACATTGTGTTATCTCACATTTCACTACTATATTTAATAAATAAAGTTTTATTCTTATCTCATTGCTGCCATTATCCTTTGTCTAGGCCACTTCCCTACCTTTCCCTTCCCTCCTTCTCCCTTTCCCAGAGCATGGATCTGTGGCTCCATTCACCTTGTCATGGAACCAGGCCAAACCATGACAGCATAATTTAGAATTAATTTATGCAAACTACTTGAATTGTTGCCTTAAGAAGTTAGTTCAAGACCATTAATTAGACTAGTCCTATTAATTTATCAAAATTAGGCTTTCATCCTCTTTCATTTTTGTGAATCGTATCACAGTATTTTGCTATAATTCAAAGAACAAGTTGAATTGATAATTTTTACTAATATTGTCATAATTACAGAGTTGCTATGACCATTTTCTTCAGTGTAAACTCTGTGTAATGATCTCATTCCGTAATGGAACTCATCATAAGTTTGACCTGCTATAAATGCAGAGAGAGCATTTTTAGGTACATTATGACCTCATACTGCAGTAATTTTTGTGAAATCTAATGGTTCTAACAGTAACAGGCTATTAGACAATTCCTTAGACAAATAATTATGAGGACAATATTGAATAGTGCCCACTGATTAGTTATATGAAGAACAAACATAATTTCAAGAAAATGAAGCAAAAAGTCTATGCTGTATGAATGCTAAAGGAAAACCCTGAAGAAATTGCTAGTTTATAAAAGTTCCTGAAACAAATACTTTGCAGTTAAGTATCTTATTCAGTAGCACTCCTTTAGTCTTAAGGAAAATAGATACTGCTGCAATATCTTGTTGCAGGGAATTAATCTAATGGAAAAGTGTACCAGGTTTATTAGGCAAAGTCAACTGACAAGCTGCCATTATTCACTGAATTAAAGACTGATTTTCATTATTATATATGACAGTTGCATATAATCTTTGCCTTAGTATCAGCTGCGTTGTGATAGATGCTAGTCAAGACATTTTTGCGTCATTTACCACAACACTTTCAGCTCTCATGTTCTATAATCTCAATAACCAGGCCAGGACACATTCTCTTGGTCTTTGTCAAAGATGTTGGATTAAGTCCATCAATTCAGTGGCCATCTACTAGTAGGCTGTAACATGTATAATTTAAGGGGGGGAGCCATTCTTCA
The DNA here is from genome assembly GCA_016647715.1 of Pavo muticus. Lineage (NCBI taxonomy): Eukaryota > Metazoa > Chordata > Aves > Galliformes > Phasianidae > Pavo > Pavo muticus. The sequence goes on from JACDJE010000448.1 coordinate 404,631, forward strand.
GGCAGCACTCCCTTAAGTCTCTCCTGGATTTTTGTTTTAGTTTGCTGTGTAACTATTGGCCAGCTTTCTAGAGAGTCTGGTCTTACTGGAGCCTGTAATCCAGATACTTTAGAAGTTTCTTCCCCAAAATTGTCAGGACCATAGGGGTCTGATTGTTCAGGGTCCTCTTTGTTTGTAAAAGGCAAGGCCCTGATTTCTTGTATTGGGCTGGTGTGGGTGAGTTTACTTGTTAATACAGCAATCTTATGTTTTAGCTGTTTAAATAGATCATGTAATAATTGATCCTCATCCTTGAAGTTTTGTTCCAAGGTATTGTGAGAAACACGCTCAAGAGCAAACATTTCTAATCAGGCAAAGATCTCTGTGAAGGGCATTTTATTCATTATTGCAATAATGGGCACACACCCCCTACTGACAAGGGAGAAATTGTGGAACTACTCAGTAAAATCCATCCTGTTATATACCCTGAGTCCGATGCAGGTAAAGCCTCTCCTGGCACTCATTGGTTGAGCATCTCAGGCTCACAGTCTTCCAACGCTGCCGCTACATTACACTTCCATAGCTACGGTTGCACTTCCATAGCTACGGTTACCAACCCATTGTCTTCAGGTATGTTTTGAACTTTTTGCCTATGCCAATTTTACCTAGGTCAGAACGCCCCAGTCTCAACTTTACTCTGTTTGGGAGTTTTCTTTGTAAAAGGTTACTTATCCTATATTACATACAGAAAATACTGGAAACTTCCACTGCAAAAACACAATCTACATCTCATAGTATTTAGATAATTTAAAGCCATTATCAGAAGCTAAGCTATAGCAGATGCTGCACACTATTTCTCTTTATTTGTGAAAGATCTCTTTCCCTAGGCCCCCTAAATATGTGGTTGAACAGGCTAGGGAACTAGCAATATTTAGCCCCATCGTTCTACTGTTAAAGCCAGCCCATGCCAAAGGGATCCTAGGAAATCTGGGAGACAACCAGGCAATTTATGTTCCATGGAAACAGATTTCCCCCATACAATCTAACTCACTAGAGCCCTTAAAAAAAAAAAAAAAAAAAAAAAAAAAAAAAAAAAAAAAAACACTACCTCAAAGTTTACATTACTTTTTGTAGGCTGTCCTAGCTGACCTGACAAATGTATCAGACACAGGGCAGGAAGAAATTGCCCCTGACCAGTTTTAGGAGGACCTGAAAAAGGTATTTACCATAAGCCAACAAGTAAGAAAATAAAATCTTACCTAGAAAATGAGAGCTTGCTAAAAACTTCTAGAAGGAAGCAATCTCTAAACAGAAATGCTTTGTCTTTTGCTACCAGTCCTTAAATGAGGTTTGGGAAGTGTGGACCCAGGGTCCTCCCCTTCTGGTCGCACAGGTGAATTGCTTGCACCTGAGCTCCCAGGGCTAGCCACACCTCTTCACCAGATGCTCAGTCGCCAGTTTAGGTCATGATCTAATGGTTCCCATACAAAAAGGAAGATGAAGAAGTATATGCTGTGTTCCCATTTCCATCTCTTAGTTCCCCTGTTGTGACAATGTGCACTATAGTACTGTCATTGCTAAACTGCTCTTAAATGCTTACAAATGAAAATTTATAATATCATCCCCATGTAATGTATCCCATGCTTTGTCATTACTCTTTTTTTCTTTTCTGCAGTCACGTAAATAATAAGGTATCCACATACAATTGTCTTTAACAATGTGTTTTTACAATGGAAAATATGATCTGTTTTTATTTTACATTTTTCTTCCCACCTCTATCAACATATTTAAACTTGGTATCTTATATTTGCTAACAATTATTATGGAAAGAACACACTATAAGCACACACTTCCATAAAAATCAACAAGACATATGTGTCTGGAGTAGTAAAAGTACAGGAACAGTTGACGTTTAATTTATACTTGTTTTCTTTCTCTATGGTTATTACCGGTGAAAGTTTATTTGTAAAATTAAAGCAGATAGTTAGGGTTTTGTTTTATATGTTTAGCATTGAAAATATGTTGCTATTATCAATCACCATGTTTTATGCTGAAATTCATCTTCATATTGCTGGTGAATTCTTATTTTTAAAAACTTGTTAAGATGGTGCTGTATTTTAACCTGTTAGGCAGATGATCACCATATAGCTGTTTGCTTATTACCCTCTTTGAGTGGAATGGGTGAGAAAATTGAAAAGTGCAAACACATGAGTTTTAAGATAAGAATTGTTTATGAGAAAGAGATAAAGGAGGAGAAAAAAAAACACATAAGTAAAGCAAGTGATGTACAAGTTCAACTGCTCACCACCAGCTGACTGATGTCCATCTAGTAGCTGAGTAGCTACAACTCTTTATTATTCAGCATGGTGTGATACAGAATGGAACACCCCTTTGGTGAGTCTGGGTCAGCTGTCCTGGTTGTGCCTCTTTGTGGAGGAATGGCTGAAGGAGCAAGGCAGCCATGATTTGCTGTATGAGCAAAATCTCTGCGGCAGCACAGAAGGCATCATGCTGGAAAAATACTGTGAGAACAGGATAGTGGAGCAGTGCAGATAAGGGTCACTGCGGCCTTGAAGCTAGAAGCAGATGCAAGACAGGGAATTAGTGTGTGCATACGCTGGAATGTATACACCCCCCCCCCTGTGCTGTAAATATGAGTAGTTGATGTAGCAATGAGCGTTAGTAACCAATCTGATTAATGTCAATAAGATATGTAGCCAATCGGGCAATGCCAAGTATACTCTCTTCCTTATAAATGGATTGCTCTGTTTAGAATAAAGTGAAGCTTTTACCACTCATATTGAGTTTGTCATGCTTCCCCGCGCGCTGGACACACATCCCTGTTGACTCCGCGGCACCTCCTGTCATCTTCTTGTGCATTCCCAGTCTCTCTACTGGCAGGGTACACAGGAAAATGAGAGGTCCTTGTAAATGCTGTTCTGCAACAACCAAAACATTGGTGTGTTATTGATATTGTTCTCATCCTAAACCCAAAAGAGAGTACTATACCAGCTACTAGGAAGAAGGTTAACTTTAGTCCAGCTGAAACCAGGACAGTTGTTGTTGTTGTTTTCTTTGTTTGTTTGTTTATTTATTGATAGAGTACACCCTCAGTAAGTTTATTGATGATACAAAGCTGGGAGGAGTAGCTAATACACCAGAAGGCTCTGCTACCATTCAACAAGACCTGGACAGACTGGAGAGTTGGGCAGGGAGAAACCTGATGAAGTTTAATAAGAGCAAGTGTAGAGTCTTGCGCATGGGGAGGAATAACCGCATGCATCAGTACAGGTTAGGGGATGACGTGCTGGAGAGGAGCTCTGTTGAGAAGGGCTTGGTGTTCACGTGGACAGCAAGTTGTTCATGAGCCAGTAGTGTGCCCTTGTGGCCAAGAAGGCCAAAGGTATCCTGGGATGCGTTAAAAAGTGCATAGCCAGAAGGCTGAGGGAGGTGAATCTCCCTCTCTACTCTGTCCTGGTGAGGCCACATTTAGAATACTGTGTCCAGTTCTGGGTTCAGCAGCTCAGAAAGGCGGGGATCTCCTAGGAGTCCAGTGGAGGGCCACAAAGACGGTTAAGGGCACGGACCATCTCCTGTATGAGGAAAGACCAGGTTCTTCTCAGTGGTGCGTAGCTAAAGGACAAGGAGTTATGGCTTAAATCTTGAACAAAGGAAGTTCCATACAAACATGCATGAGATCTTTACAGTAAGAGTGATGGAGCACTGGAGCAGGTTGCCCAGAGAGGCTGTGGAGTCTCCTTCTATAGAGATATTCAAGACCCGTCTGGGCACCTATCTGTGTGACCTATTGTAGGGTATTTGCTTTACCAGGGAGGTTGGACTCAATTTCTTGAGGTCCCCTCCTACCCCTGCAATTCTGTGATTTATTTATATTCCACCTACATTTAGGATTAAAAATCAAAAACAAAACAACAACAACAACAACAACAAAAAAAAAACAACAACAAAAAAAAAAACCACAAGGTGCTTACATTAGTTTATTCTTGGAGTTGAGCAAACACAAGGTGCTTACATTAGTTTATTCTTGGAGTTGAGCAGATGTAGAGTTGAGCTGAGCTAATTAGTTTCTATTTACTCTAGTAAGTTTATGGCCACTGCATTCTTAGTTCAAATATTGTTTAAGTAGTAGAAACTAATTAAAGTTAGTTGAACAGACTGCAGGAAAAATAAGACCAGTTGTATTATTTTGTAAGAATCTATTCAATGACAATAAGAGTGGCCAATTTTATGAATTGATTTTAAATTTTATCCTGACTATAAAAATAATTTTATTTACTATTCTTATTTTGTAAAACAGAAAATAGTTTACATGTCTTTTTGAGAGATAAAGCAGTTGATAGCACTTAGCTGTAAAAGATCATCATCTCTTAGAAGGGAAACAGACTATTAAGACTTAAATTCCATCACTTAATGTACTGTGCTGCATCCTCACCTGCAGCATCACAAAGCATTTTTACAGGGTGCTTCATATATTGTTGGAATGATCCTGTACATGAATTACTTTTTATCTGCTTAGCCAGCTGAAAAAATCTTCCTTTAAAATATCAGAAGAAGAGGAAAAAAAGCCATTTACTTCATATTTGACAATGTCAGAAGAAATAAAATGTACTTAGTGAGCTGATATGTTTTGTGAAGGTTATATTCCAAAAGTTGAGAAATCCATTAGTCAGTAGTGAAGTCGGAGAAGGAATATTAATAGAAACCACAGACTGGTAGGGAACACATTCTAGGTGACCTCTCATTTATTCAAGTGCACTTTGAGTTGAGTAAAAGCTTTTCCACTACTTGTGCAGTGTTACAGAGCCTGATAGAATAAGGTTATAGTCTTTATGAGGGAATATTGATTTACTGTTATTTATATCAATGTTTTAGATACATGTTTAAAAGTGTGAACTTCTTTTTTTAATGACTAGCTCTCTCATTGTATATATAAGCATGTGTCACTTGGTGTTACATTCCCCTTAACTGACAGATCTGTCAAAAATATAGCAATATACTAGAGCTTTTTTTTACTTACACCATTTCTTTATTTCACAAAGTAGAAGTTTGTGCTCTGTGACTCAATACTGAGATTTAAGATTCTCACTGAAAATTTCACTTGAAAATAATATATTTTTAAACCTTAGTTAGAATTCAAGGAATCTTACATAAGATAGGGTATATCAGGTGGAAGGAGAGACAGATGAATAGGCAGCATAACATATTCCTTTTTTCCAACTTACTTCCAAGCAATTCAAAACAAAACAAAAAGACTCCTGCCAAGTCCAAAATTAAAGACTCACTACAGTAAAATGGAAATTAAATTTCCGCACTCCCCCAAATACTGTAAGGGATCTCTGCAGAAGATATATCCTCAAGAGGCATCCCTAATCAAGAGGAGATCCTGTCATGTAGCTCAGTGCCATGCAGAAAGACTCAATGGGCTCTTGGGTTGCTTGCTATTTATGTATTAAGACAAGTGATTCATGGTTTAAATTCCATGCTGACTGTAGATGTCAATTTCTCCCAAATTTGGCATGAATTGGACAGTCTTCTAAATCTGGCTTGAGTTGGACATAGTGGTTAGGTGGGCATATTGTTCAAATTAACACTTGTCCAATGTGTTATGCTTGCCACAACTTCAGCTGCATGACCAGCTGCATTCATCATGGTGGATAACAGGTGGTTATACTTGCAGAAGAATTATGGGAAGAAGGCGGCCAGGCAGGGGATAGAGGGAGCACACTCTCACAGCAGTATATTCTAATACCAAAATGTCTTCCCATTTTGGGGAATATAATTTTTTTTTTTTTTTAAGTACGTCCATCTGTAAGCACTGTCACGCTATCTAGAACTGACTAGCGCAGATGTTAACAAAATACTGACAACTTTTCCTCTGCTTCTTCAATTAACCTAGTTATAGGAGTATTATGATATTGATTCTTCTTCAACAACTGTTGGATTTATATGTTTTTACAGTACAGCAGATATGGCAAAGTGTTACAATTTTCGAAAAAACATGTATCAGCCTTACTCATTTGAATGAAGTCCTTTTAACATCATTTTGACAATACAAATTGTTCTCAGTACAGTGATCAGCAGATCACATGTCACAAATGCAATGTTACTTGTGGCCAAAGGCAAATGAAGGCTAAAGTTCAGTTAAACATTGAAACTCATAATGTTGGCCACATCTCAATACTTATCTCACTAGTGACTTTCAGAAAGTTAGAGACTGATAAAATACAGTTTAAGTGAAATTGCAGGACATTGCAAATCTTATTTATAGAGAGAAATGCAGGAATATCTTAAATTGATCAAAATCCTATGTCTTCTTCTTCTTAATTTTAGTTGTTAATGACGTAACAAATACACGGTGAAGTAAGTTCCTGCCATACCCTTTACATTTCAGTTTCATTTACTGTGAATTACCTTGCCTTAACATATAGCACCATGGCCCAACAAAGTTTTTATCCAGCCATCAGATTTTCTGAAATGATGACACTGGATGGCTCTCTAAGCTGTCTATGCAAGAAAAGAGTAAAAAGTAGACATAAGATAAATTACTCCTAGGTTCTAGGAACTCTACACGCTGTATTCCTTAGCCAATTCTCCTAGTGTGTGATGGGAAATGTTGAGAAGATATTCTGCCTATAATGCTGCCAATTTTAAAATTTATAAAGATGATGATAATAATAGAATATATTCAAATATGTGAATATACCCCAGTGCTGGTGATAAAAAATATATATATATATATATATATATTTAATCACCATATATTTACTTTCCTGGAATTCAGCAGGTACTATTTTGTTGTTGCTAATTTTAGAAATTAGCAAGAGCATCTGAGCATGCCAGATCAACTAGAGCCAAAAGTAAAGATGTAGCTCTCTCGTAAGCCATCTAATTCTATACACTTGCCCTAAAATATTTATTCTGCACTGTGGAATGGTTTATTATTATTTCACTCAGAAGCATTCCATTTTAACTTCTATGTGGCTTTGAAGCCATTTTGAATTATTAGGGGTTAGTTTTTTGTTTGTTTTTTTCACTCTTGACAAAAAAAAAAA
>JACDJE010000448.1:411822-435372 GCA_016647715.1 Pavo muticus
GCCTTTTTTTTTTTTTACAGCTCTGAAGTGAGCACTGAAATTAAAACATTTTTTCTTATAGAAGGCCTTTATATTAGAGATTAATAGAGAGTTTATACACGTCAGAATATGTGGAATTGCTCCTTATACAAACAGTATAAGGTCCTGGTTTTGACTGGGATAATATTCTTCCTAGTAGCTGATATGGTGCTGTATTTTGGATTTGAAGTTAGAATAATGTTGATAGCCTCTTGATGTTTTTGTTGTTGCCGAACAGTCCTTTCACTGAAAAGAGAACTTTTCAGCTTTTACTGGCTTGTCAGTGAGGAGGCTGGGAATGCACAAGAAGCTGGCAGACCACACTGCCAGGGCAGCTGATCCAGATATGCTAAAGCAATATTCCATACCATACAGCATGATGCTGAACAATACAACTGGGGGAATTGGCCAGGGGAGAGGCGGGGAGGCTACTGCTGCTTGGGGACTGGCTGGGCACTGATTGGCTAGTACTGAGCAACTGCATTGTGTATCACTTTATCTCTTGTTTTGTACATAATTATTGTTGTTGTTGCTTTTCCTTCCTTTTCTATTAAGCTGTATTTATCTGTATCTTACCTTTACCTTTTTCTGACTCTTTCTATCATCCCATTTATGGAGACTGAGCAAACAGATGAATTATGCTTATTTGTCTGACAGGTTAAACCACAACTCTTAACAAATTAAATACTGTAAAACCAATCTAAGTTTTAGTTATTTAAAAAAAATAGCATAATAAATTACATAAATTATCACTACATATACATACATATATATATACACATAAATTATCACTGCTAAAATTGCAATAGTTTTGCAAACATGTGTTAGATATTAGCACTTAGAATATGGGTTTCCAAATTTTTTCCTTGCTTAGGGCATTTTGAATGAAAAGGAATTGTCTTGGGCCGTGTATAAGTAAGTTGCTCTGTAAGTAATGGAAACTACAACAGTTACAAAGAGCCCAAAAACACTGCTTAAGAGAACACATTATCAGCTACAAAGCATTTTTCCACATAGCCACCAACCATTAGCTATGCATTTTTGCCAGCAATTAACAAGAGCCCATATGCCATACTCGTAGAAATCTGTATCATTGGAGATGACCCACTGTCATCATCACCACTGCTAAAACACACCACCCACCACCTCAGCATGCTCACATTTACTGTTTGATTTCCATAAATGATCAGCAAGCTTCGATGAATGTCAATGTCAATAAAACTAGTGTGATACTTGACTTTGTTTTTGTGAAACTAATTTCTAAGTCTGGTTCAATGGAAGTAGCTGCAATTCTTAGTGAGCTCCCAATGTGTTTGTCAGAGATTTTTGATGAAATTTTACTCTTATTTTGCTTCATCCTTGAAAACAATTATTCACAAACGTCCATACAGCCAAGAAAATGATGGCATGAATAACACGTGAAGCCTTGTGAAGCGAGAGATACCTTTCTCTTGTAAGTCAGGTCTTCTAAATGTCTGATAAAGAGACATGGTTAGAGTTTTGAGCTGAATGTCTGATTGCAACTCTATACATTCCCCTTGAAAATGCACAGGTAATTTATGTAATCCTAAAACAGAATCACAAATATACCAGAAATTTGATGTGTTTTTCTGCAGTCTTGAAACCTATCCTCAGATTACTTAATCAAAATGGAAAGCACAGCTACACATTTTTTCACTGTTCACAGGACTATGTTTAGCCAAAGTATCAAAATACATAAAATTATTTGCCATATTTTAGCACTTTATTGTGTCTTCCCTGTGGTCTGTTTTCAACCCAGATAGTGTCAAGCGCACACCAATGGTTTGGTTGTTGCTGAACGATGGGTGTGTGCCTGTGGCTCTACCAGGATGCTCAGTGGGAAGAGCTGCCACCATGATGACACTGGACAGGGGTAGGCTGCTGGACAGGCTGGACTGGGCTGCATGTGGTCCACAGGCTGCAGGATAGACATGCCTGACTTGGAGTATTAAGAACAGTCAACTAATTCAATAATTAAATTCAACTCTATTATCTCTTGAGGTCCCTTCCAACTCCTGCAATTCTGTGATTCTTTGATTCATCCATTGATCTGAGTATAATAAGGTATGGCTTTTCTGAAAGACAGAGGTGAATGTTTACCAAGAACTATTCTAAAAGGTGATACAAAAAACCTGTGTGATTCTGACAGAACTCTTACTAGCAATAATGTAGTACAGAAGCTATCAGTAAGCTTACAGTATTTAAACTCAAAGAAGATTCCTTGCGTCTACGCTTATATTTCCAATGTGGATGTGTTTTTGTTATCTAAGGCTAATCAGAATAAACAGAAAAATAAGGGATAATCCAGGGAACTGTGATAGGCAAGAAACTCTAGCAGCCGAATCATTGCAAACCCAGCACCCTGAATTAGCTAGTCCCTCAGATGTTTGATGGAAAAGGATCAGATCATTGTTTTTGATGTGAAACCTGTCAAGTTGATTGAACAAAATAAATTCTCTGGAAAGCTACACAAACTAAAGGATTAAGACAAGATTGACAATGTAGAGATTAAATGGGCTTTGACAGAAAAACAATTTATTCACAGACATGCAATTTTAAAGAATCAAACAATCACCTGGTTGCACAGGGGAGACAATGCAGCCTAGAGGAGAAGTGAAGGAGCCTGTGACATTGCTCCATCTGTGGAGTGCACAGATATGGAGCCAAGCTGGGAGTCCTTGGGGTCTGTCTTGGTTGCTCTTGGAATCTTTCAACTCTTGATCTCCTGCCACTGAAGTCTCTCCCTGTGTTAACACAGGCACCATCAGAGCCAGTATATGGAACGGAATACCCAGTTCCTGATGGATATCTATGACATCACTCAGAACCCAACAACTGTCAGTCACTATTGCCACAATCAGCCTGCCTGAAAGCTTTGTGGAAGCCTGCAGCTTTACAGTGATAGGTTGCTTAAGCTTAAGGTACTCCTCTATTCTTATAACTAGGCTACTACCTGATCTGATAAAGTTATGTTCATATGCTGTCACTGCTGTCAGCTAGGCCCAATCCATACCAACTGCCACATGAACTTAAAATGAGATGCACAGGGTGGAACATAACTTTGAAGCTGCTGAAATGTATTTTGTTGTTGTTTTAAGACTGTTTATATAGTATGTATTTTCCTATATCATTGTCCTGATTTTGTATGAAACAGCATTAATAGAATGGCTTGGGTTGGAAGGATCATCAAGTTCTAAACCCTCTGTCACAGGCAGGGTTGCCAACCACTAGACCAAGTACAAGATCAGATTGCCCAGGGCCCCATCCAATCTGGCCTTAAACACCTCCAGGGATGGGGCATCTACAACCTCTCTGGAATTTAAAACAAGTAATAAATAATAATAAGAAAAAAAGAAATAACTGAAGAATAATATTTACATATTATTCATACATTTACTGTACAAAATAATACATCTATTCTATTAATTAACAGAAGCCAAGAGGTGAGTTCAATAAGAAAAAAAAGAAAGAAGAAATACATTGGTTCTGACAGGATAAAGAACTAACCTAGAAGTTCCTGTGCTATACAAGCCATGAGAGAAAATTTACAAAATAGCTAAATTATTTCCTTGTTCTGTGTTTTAGTAGTTTAGGTATTTTTCTTTCTTTGGCTTTTTCATATTTATCTGAGATGGAGGGGGGGGGGAAGTTTCAAAGCCTCCAGGACTGTATAACTTCTTGGTTTGCCATGGGTGAATAAGAATTATCTGGGGCCACAGATACATTGTATGATATAGATAAGATGCATTAGTAATTTTTTTATTACTATTTTTGTATTTATTTTTGTACTCTTTACTGTGTAAAGAGTACACATCACACTGGCCAAGCCCAGTAAGTGGCAGTGAATGAAGTTAAAACCAACTGGTGTCCAGTTACTAGTGGTGTTCCTCACGAGTCAGTATTGACTGACCCTGTTTAATATTGACTGATCACTGTTTAAATTTTTTTACCAATTACCTGGAAGAGATGATTGAGAGCACTCTCGGGAAGTTTGCAGATACCAAGTTGAGAAGAAGTGTTGATGTACCTGAGAATACAGAGGGATCTGTATAGGCTGGATCAATGGGACTTCGGTCACAAGAACTCCAGGTTTTGGGCAGAATGGCTTGAAAGATGTGCAGAGGAAAAGGATTTGGGGGTGTTCTTTGACATCCAGCTGAACATGAGACAGCATTGCATAATGTAAGTGAAGCAATACGTATTATTAGAAAAAAAAAGTGAAATGATATTTAGACTGACAGTGTGCAAAGAGTGTTCCTTTTCCCACTGACCTATATTGCCTTATTCCTTCTCAGTATTCTCCTGTCTATCCAAGTACATCCATTATTTCCTGTACTATATTTAACTTGTAAACGCTGTGAGGCAGGAATCATCAGTTTCTTACTTTTATTGCTTTTTTTACTGTAACATACTGATACAAGATTGAGCTTTTCTCATGTTAGTAATACTCTTATTGATAGANAAAAAAACCACAAGGTGCTTACATTAGTTTATTCTTGGAGTTGAGCAAACACAAGGTGCTTACATTAGTTTATTCTTGGAGTTGAGCAGATGTAGAGTTGAGCTGAGCTAATTAGTTTCTATTTACTCTAGTAAGTTTATGGCCACTGCATTCTTAGTTCAAATATTGTTTAAGTAGTAGAAACTAATTAAAGTTAGTTGAACAGACTGCAGGAAAAATAAGACCAGTTGTATTATTTTGTAAGAATCTATTCAATGACAATAAGAGTGGCCAATTTTATGAATTGATTTTAAATTTTATCCTGACTATAAAAATAATTTTATTTACTATTCTTATTTTGTAAAACAGAAAATAGTTTACATGTCTTTTTGAGAGATAAAGCAGTTGATAGCACTTAGCTGTAAAAGATCATCATCTCTTAGAAGGGAAACAGACTATTAAGACTTAAATTCCATCACTTAATGTACTGTGCTGCATCCTCACCTGCAGCATCACAAAGCATTTTTACAGGGTGCTTCATATATTGTTGGAATGATCCTGTACATGAATTACTTTTTATCTGCTTAGCCAGCTGAAAAAATCTTCCTTTAAAATATCAGAAGAAGAGGAAAAAAAGCCATTTACTTCATATTTGACAATGTCAGAAGAAATAAAATGTACTTAGTGAGCTGATATGTTTTGTGAAGGTTATATTCCAAAAGTTGAGAAATCCATTAGTCAGTAGTGAAGTCGGAGAAGGAATATTAATAGAAACCACAGACTGGTAGGGAACACAATTCTAGGTGACCTCTCATTTATTCAAGTGCACTTTGAGTTGAGTAAAAGCTTTTCCACTACTTGTGCAGTGTTACAGAGCCTGATAGAATAAGGTTATAGTCTTTATGAGGGAATATTGATTTACTGTTATTTATATCAATGTTTTAGATACATGTTTAAAAGTGTGAACTTCTTTTTTTAATGACTAGCTCTCTCATTGTATATATAAGCATGTGTCACTTGGTGTTACATTCCACTTAACTGACAGATCTGTCAAAAATATAGCAATATACTAGAGCTTTTTTTTACTTACACCATTTCTTTATTTCACAAAGTAGAAGTTTGTGCTCTGTGACTCAATACTGAGATTTAAGATTCTCACTGAAAATTTCACTTGAAAATAATATATTTTTAAACCTTAGTTAGAATTCAAGGAATCTTACATAAGATAGGGTATATCAGGTGGAAGGAGAGAAAGATGAATAGGCAGCATAACATATTCCTTTTTTCCAACTTACTTCCAAGCAATTCAAAACAAAACAAAAAGACACCTGCCAAGTCCAAAATTAAAGACTCACTACAGTAAAATGGAAATTAAATTTCCGCACTCCCCCAAATACTGTAAGGGATCTCTGCAGAAGATAAATCCTCAAGAGGCATCCCTAATCAAGAGGAGATCCTGTCATGTAGCTCAGTGCCATGCAGAAAGACTCAATGGGCTCTTGGGTTGCTTGCTATTTATGTATTAAGACAAGTGATTCATGGTTTAAATTCCATGCTGACTGTAGATGTCAATTTCTCCCAAATTTGGCATGAATTGGACAGTCTTCAAAATCTGGCTTGAGTTGGACATAGTGGTTAGGTGGGCATATTGTTCAAATTAACACTTGTCCAATGTGTTATGCTTGCCACAACTTCAGCTGCATGACCAGCTGCATTCATCATGGTGGATAACAGGTGGTTATACTTGCAGAAGAATTATGGGAAGAAGGCGGCCNTTTCTTCAACAGAATTTCTGGATTACTGAATAAGAAGAAAGTGAGAAAGGAGGATTTATTTTGTATGTTTGTTTTCTCCTGTTTTTCCCTCTTTTAGAAAAAAAAAAAAAAAAGAGGTCTAAATGGCATATCAATTAGATGACTTTACAGCTCACTAAAAACTTAAATGAGTAGTTAGCAGCATATCACAAGAAAACTATTAAAATATTTCAGATCAAGTCCAGTATGTCTGGACTCCATTAAATATCTTCAAGGATGATTTAGATAATGTGATAAAAAGAAGAATATAAAATAAGTGGTGAGTCAGAGACAAATAGTTGCAAGTATTTCTGAGGACAAAAATAGAATTGAAATGATTTTATAAAGTTAGAGGAAAAGTTTAAAATCAATAAGTTAAAACTAAATAAAGATAAGGGCAAACTAGTATGTTTACAGCAGAGTTGGAAAATGGGAAATAAATAATTGTAGGAAGCATGCAAGAAATGTAATGGGCAATAAACTGAATTGAGTTGACTCTTTGATCTTGTTACATGAAAGTAAAATTTCCTTACTATATTAAAATGAATATCATGTGTACGAGAGAAGACTGTTGAAACTTCATCTGGAATTTTAGTTTCAGTTTTTGAATAAATTCTAAGAAAGGTGATTGTACACAGGTGTAAACAATCAGTATGCTTGGTAGTGGTGACTGGTGCTTTATTTTTTATTTTATTTTCAATATAATAAATAATAATATTTAGTAAACAAAATTTCTATGTTCTTGTATATCATGGAATCCTACAAACTCAGTGTGTAAATGAGGAGTGGGCAGCTCTCCCTTTTTTGAACCATAGCAGGGGACCCACATGTTCCCTAGCCTTCCTTTTACTGTTGACATACTTAAAAAAAACCCCTTTCTTATTATCCTTTATGTCCTTTGCCAGATTCAATTCCAAATTGGCTTTAGCCTTCCTTGTCGCATCCCTGCAGGCCCTGACAACATTCCTATATTATTCCCAAGTGGTCAGACCCTTTTCCACATTTCATGGACCTTCCTCTTCCCTTTGAGTTTGAGCATGAGCTCCTTGCTCATCCATACAGGTCTTCTGCCACCCTCCCCTGATTTCTTGCTTATAGGGACACACCTATAAGCTTGGAAGAAGTGCTTTTTAAATGCTGATCAGCTCCCACAGGCCCCCTTACCTTCTAACACCCTAGCCCACAGGATAGCTCCAAGTAGGTCCCGGAAGAGATCAAAGTTGGCTCTCCTGAAGTCCAGGGTAGCAATCCTACTTTTTGCTTTGCTTCTTCCAGTGAAGACCTTGAACTCCACCATCTCATGTTCGCTACATCCCAAGGTACCCCCGACCTTCACTTCCGTAACAAGCACACCCTTATTAGTAAGGTCCAGTAACATCCCACTCCTTGTTGGCTCTTCCACCACCTGCATCAGAAAGTTATCTTCAACACACTGCAGGAACTGTCTGGAGCATGCATGCATGGCCATGTTGCTTACCCTACAAATATCTGGATAATTGAAGGCCTCCAGAAGAACCAGAGCCTGGGATCACGAGGCTACTTCCAGCTGCTTTAGAAGGCTTCAACAACTTCCTCCTCCTGCTCAGGGGGCCTATAATACACACCCACAATGTCAGTCATACTAGCCTGCCCCTTAAATTCTCATCCACAAGCTCTCCACTGGTTCATCACCCCCACCCCCCCCCCCCCCCCCCAAGTGGAATTTGATACATTCTAGCTGCTCTCACACATAAAGAGCAGCTCCACCACCCCGCCTCACTAGCCTGTCTTTCCTAAAAAGCATGTAGCCATCCATGACAGCATTCCAGTCATGTGAGCTGTCCCACCACTTCTCCATGATTACGATGAGATTCTGGCATTGCAACCACATGCAGATCTCTAACTCTTCCTGTTTATTTCCCACGCTGCATGCATTAGTGGCATACAGACACTTTAGGGAAGCAGCAGGTGCAGGTATCCCTAAAGGAACACAAGAAGATTTCAGGCAGAGAATTCACAATGGTACCTCCTCTGAGGAGTCCTCACAAGATCTACAGGACAATCCAGAGGTTCTTCTCTGCAATCTCCTACAACAACAACATCCCCAAGCCCTTCTCTGTCCCATTGACCTCCACTCTCTTCCCCCATCAAATAGCTGAAATAGCTGAACTACTCGCTCCACCCTAGCAAGCGTCATTTTATCCCCTTCCCCCTTCATACCTAGTTTAAAGCTCTCAACAAGCCCCGCCGGCTCCTGGGCTAGGATCCGCTTTCCCCTTGGAGTCAGGCAAGGCCCATACGCAGCCATCAGGCCAGGTGCCAAGTAAACAGCCCCATGGTCAAAGAACCCAAAGTTCTTATGGCAGCACCAACCTTTCAGCCACTTATTCAAAGCCTGAGTTTTCCTAGGCTGCTTCATATTTATCACCACCCCAGAAGGGAGAGAAAAATAACACTTGTGCTCTCAGTCCCTCAACCAACCTCCCTAAACCCCTGAAATTTCTTTTGATAGTTTGCAGGCTTCCCTGAGTGATTTCATCACTGCCTTCCTGAAATATCAATAATGGGTAGTAATCAGAGGAGCAAACCAGATCCGGGAGTATATGTTAGTTCTGTTCACTAAGAATCAAATAATGATTACTCTTAAAGACAAGCTCTTGAAAATAGATTAAATGTCCCTCTTGGTTTTATACTGTAAATATACTGTGGAAAATATTAAATAAAATTTTGAAGGAAAAAAACCACACAATAAATTAAGTGCTAAAACAAATATAACTTGTCTATTGAATCCAGCAGTTCAAGTACACTTTATAAACTGATTTTTGTTTTCCTTACATATTGATAATTCTGACACTCTGTTTTCTTGTGTAGTTTTAAAAATGTAAAAGCAATAAAAATACAGAAGGATCTCAGTGAAAACATGAATGGATTTTAGAATTGCATAACTGTGTGAAAAACAGCAGCTAAATTGCTATCAAAATGAGGTGTAACTTCCTACAGCATTCCGTCACCCCAAGAAATCAAAAGTATATATTTGACTAAAATGCTGTAAAATAGACTTCACATTTCAATACAGTGCCTGCAGCTCTGACTTGCTTGATTCATCCCATCAATCTGTTTTCTTCTTTTATTTTTTTCCTTATAAAGAAATGAACGCATTAATATCTGTTTGTTTTTTCTTGTTGTTGTTGTTGCTTTTTTCTCCTTATCTCTTTGTATTTGAAGAGTGAGTCTCCAGAAAATTTTTATATGGCAATCAAAAACAAAACAAAAAATCTTTAAAATCATTACTAAATGCAGTTAATTGAGGAGCCAATGAGAAAAGGTTCATTGCTGGATGTGATATTTATGATCAAGAAGAACTGATCAGGGAGCCTTGTTTGCAGTGACCACGAGGAGTTTGGGAACAGCTCAAAAAGCAGGATCATAAACCTAGATTTCAGGAAAGCAGATTTCAACCTCTTAAAAGGTCTTCTTGGAAAAATCATATGAGATATATCACTAGAGAGAAAGGAGTGTCCAGGAGAGATGGATCACCTCCAAGTTCAATAAAGGTATTTCAGAACAAGTAGGATAGCAAGCAAAGATGGCAGGAGCTACTAGATGAACTCAGACACAAAAAGGAAAAGTACAATAGATAGAAGCAGGGAAAGGTGATCCAGGAAGAGTTTAAAGTTGCTGTCTGATCTTGCCGAGATAAGATTATGGAAAGCCGAAGATGACCTGGAGTGGAATCTGGGATATGAAAGGCATAAAGAAAGGATTCTACAAGTACATAAATTTATCATGAGATAAGGAAGACTAGAGAAAATGTAGGACTGCTGCCACATGGGGCAGGGAATATGGTGGCAAATGGTGCAGAGAAGGCCAAGGTATTCAGTTCATTTTTTGCCTCACCTTTTACCATTAAAACCAGCTTTCAGGAGCCCTAACCCCCAAAGACAAGAGGGAAAGTCTGGAACAAGGAAGAGTTACCCTTAGGAGGAGAACGTACTGAGAGTTTCTACAAACAACATACAGGAGTCTGCAGGGCCTTGTTGGTTACACCTGTAAATGCTGAAGGAGATGGACTCTTATTGCAATGCCACTCTCGAGTATCTTTGAATGTTTGTGGTGTCTGGGAGTTATTTGAAACACAAATAAACACAGACCAGAAAATCCTGCACTAGCTTGCTGTGCTTTGAGCATGAGTGGATTTGTTGATCTCAAGACATCTCTTTCAACCTAAATGACTCTGTTACTATCTCCAGAGATGGATACTCCACAAATTTTCTGAGCAACCTGTTGCAAGGTTGATTACCCTTATGATAAATTATTATTATTATTTCTATTTTTATCTTTAACTGAAATTTCTTGTATGTCAATTTATTTCTTCTTGCCTCTTTTTCTTTTAGTGGAAACTACTGTGAATAGTTTGTCTCCATCATCTTCATTTCCTCCTTCTAGTCACTTTTATACAGGGACAAGATGACACATGAACCTTCTCCTCTCCAATCTCAGCCCTCTCAGCCTCTCATCATATGAAAGGCTATGAAATCACGGAATTGTTTAGGACTTCTGGAGGTCATCTTATCCAACTCCCTTACTCAAGCAGAACCACCAAGAATAGATTACCCATGACCATGTCAATGCAGCTTTTGAAATACATCTAAGGAAGGAGATTCCACAACATCTCTGGACAACTTGTACCTGTGCTCAAGCATAGGAACATGGTACCACAGATGTGTGGAACTGTTTTTCCGTGGTTAATAAAATTACCTGCACATACAGATTTATGTTGAAGCTATGCCTTAAAATTAAATTACTGAGGGTAGAGGGTAAGATGAGCATTGATTTCTGGCCTGTGGTGCTTGAAATTTTGCTTCAGGAAGTATGAATTACCATGAAAAGAAGAAGGAGCCGAAGGAGTTGGATGCAAACTTCCTTTGTGAGGCTACAGTTTTGATTCTTTTTCTAAATTTTCTGTGGTCATGTTACACAGGACAATCATTATTTATGATGTTGCTGCTACTAACAATATGCAGTCATCTCAGTAAAGTCAGAGATCCTACTGTGCAATTGCAAAGCCTAATAATGCAAGAAAGAAATTATCCAGAAAGTGTAGTAAAACTCAGCCATGCAAGCATGTTAAGTGGGATTGTCTCTCTGATTAATTGTAATACGAGCTTTATTGAAGGTTGGGATCTAACACGTTTACTGTCAATAAAATAGATGAAAAAGGCTGTAAAATCTATTTGGTAGTATCTAAGTGCTGAAAATACTTCCCAGTAATTAAAAAGCAAAATTGGATAAATTAATTTTTAATTATATCTAATAAATACTTCTTCTCTTATATCTAATAAATCTTCTTCTCATTGGAGGACAAAGTCCCAACAGAGAATATTGGATAACTTATTATTAAAGTTACTTTAAATTAAAATACAGTTAAGAAGTAACGTTGAAAATATACTTGTGAAATAGGTATTTTAATTTTAGAAGATTAGCAGAGGTCTGGCATCTTTTTTCAAAGAAATAATAGTAATGTTTATGTATACTGATATAATTTTCGCTCAAATTATTTTAATAGTGTCCTGTACAATGTGGTGTTCAATGGGAGAAATTGTATTATGGAGTCAAAAATTATTCAAATAACTTATTAACATACAGTAGCTTTTACCTTGTTTAAGAGATACAGATTTTTCTCTGAAACTCTTGAGAAAGTAACTCTGTCAGACAGACTCAACTCTCCTAGTTTGATAAGAATGAAAAAAAATATATATTCAGAGATTATTAATGAGTAAATTCAGATAAAATAATCATTAAAGTTTGTTTTTCTGGGAAACAGAGTAAAATACTACTTCTACTACTACTACTAATATGAAATGTCTTTAATGTAATCTACAGTCCAGTTTTGTGGAAAATTGATATGTCAGCGGTTTACAGGCTATTTCGGCCCAGTTCCATGACTACCAGGGCAGAGGGATCCTCGGATCTGTGCCTCCAGAAAGGGGAAATGGGAGACCCCGAATAATTAAAAACAGTGGTAATGATCTGAGGAGAAAAAAACTAATTTACTAAACATGGTATTGGAATGCAAGATAACATACTATAATACAATATAATTAGAATTGAAGCTAATAAATCAAATATAATGAGAGAGAGTGTCCGAAAGGTGGAAAGGCCTCACCATAACGCTGAGGTAAGATGCGCAGTTGGGTCAAGCAGCAGGGAGGAGAGCCGGAAAAAAAACGGGTAAGGTCTTGCCAGGGGTTGTATCTCCTCTCTGAATGCAAAGTCCTCTGGGATATGTAGTTCTTCTCTTCCGGACAGGTGCCCAGAACTGGAGCATTAACTCTTTAACTCCCAGTGCACTACATGATGTTATGATGTGGAATACCGATAACCAAAAATTATAAAACCATGACAGCATAGTATATAAGGTTAATTATATAACAGTACATAGGTCTTAATTATAGGCGAGAAAAGTATACTCAAATAACAGTGCAATTAGTTCTTGCAATAAATACTTTTATGACAGAGAGTCAAGTTACTAGAAAGAAAATAAAATCTATCTCATGTGAATCCAGTACATGACACTATATTAAAGTATAACATAAGGTCCATAATGGCCTTAAAAACAAGCATATCTTTTAATATTTCTTTTGCTACTTAAGCTAATGAAAGCCACATATATATGACAAGTGATTTAAGATATTAAATAATTAGAAACTTAACCTCAGATTTTAAATATTAGAAATAACTTGGATTAAGTAAAATCTTCTAAGCAACTAAATATTTTAAAGCTAATTTAGAAGTTAGTGTTTTTTTGTGGGTTTTTTTTTTTATGTGCATGTTTTTCATTTTGTTTTTATATTAGTTTCCACTAAAAACTTTCACAAAAAAAAAAGTGCTTTGTCTGGAATTGAGAGAATCAGTGTATAATATGTGGTGATAGGGCTTTTTTTGATTATTTTTTTTTAAATAGTTTGATGAGAATAAATACTTTTTCTAATCATGGAATTATCTGGGCTAGAAGGTGCAGAAAGTGTTTTAACATGGCATTAAGGAAAATCTTTTACAGCTTAGAAAAAATGTAAGAGTTAAAGTTAGACTATTCAGTAATCCATTAAGAAAAAAAAAAAATAGCTGTTTGACAAGATTATGCCTCCCTACATCCATACAGTTCCAAATGCCTACAACAGAGTTGTTTTTGTTTTGTTTTGTTTTGTTTTGTTTTGTTTTGTTTTTTGTAGTGAATGAATCACAGCTTTCAGTAAAGGCTGAATGACAGTATCAATCTACCTAAAATTCACATGACTGCTTCTGAGAAAGAATCAACTTTCACCTAAACCAGAGACTAGATGTGCCATTTAGGAGAAAGTACTACTTTATGCACTGTATCAGAAAGATAAATTATGAAGATAGGCATAAAAATATAGAAAGAGTAGTTGTTTAAAAGAAAAAATGATGACAATTATTCCAGCCGTCACTGTGTCTTCTGTATGATCCACTACTGAATGACTGAATTTATTTACAGAAAGTAGATATTCCTCCACATGAACAGATAAATATTATATAGGTAGTGTCTTGATAATTAAAATTAAATAAATAAATATATATTAGTATATATAATAAAAATATGCTGAGTACTTACACATACTCAAGAGTAGAGTGAGTCATAACAACAAAGCAAAATATCAGCTTTCATCTCTTTGGAGATTTCTACTATTAAAACAA
Organism: Pavo muticus; assembly: GCA_016647715.1. NCBI lineage: Eukaryota > Metazoa > Chordata > Aves > Galliformes > Phasianidae > Pavo > Pavo muticus. The sequence goes on from JACDJE010000448.1 coordinate 425,791, forward strand.
ATGTCACCTTTTTAAATTTTATTTTATTTTATTTTATTTTATTTTTTGTATATACTTCAGTAGCAAAGGTAAAACTACTGGAGTTGTATAATACAATACTGAGGATTCAGTAACTTACACAGGTCCTTTTATGTAGTTTTTGAAGACCAATATTTCACATTGCCCCAGAAAGACTTTTTTTAGATCTGTTGATTGAAAATTAAAAAAAAAATAAAAAAATAAAAATAAAAATTCAGAAATCCTCATCCATAAAAAAGCAACAAGTTGTAGTTATGTCCTAACACAGAGGTAGTTGCACTTATTACAATATGAAATACTAAAAATTTGAATGAAGAAAAAGTTTTAATTTCAAAGCATCATTTATCTCTATTTGACTCTTCCACGTGCTCCTTCTTTGTTTTTCCCTCTTAGAAAATGATTTGCTAGTTGGATGTGGCTAAGAGTTTCTCAGTAGTATTTTCTTTTTTTCTTATCTGAGTCTTCTTCTGGAAATCCCATGCTTGTGTAATAGTGTCCAGACAAGCAATGTTCCTTTCTCTAATGATCAGAGAAACGTATAATTAGTTATAGTAATTGAAACTTGAGCAAGTTATTTCAGAATATCTGTTTAATCTTGATGGTTTCATTCTGCCTATATACGGAAGAGATTAATTTACTACACCAAACTGGCTTCAAAGGATTTTTCATTCAATATCAGTTTGCTCCCATGGAAATAGGAGTAAAATACCCTAGCTAATGCAAGATACAGAAGGCACAAACTCAGGAATACAATTTCAAACGTATTTTATTCATTTTATACGTATCTGAAACTGCCAGAGACAATCTGTCTTTTGAATATACAGATGAAAAGAGTTCACATGACCACCAGTGTATTTTGTAATTTGGGGTGACTAGATAAACCAGCAGGTGAGCAGACTGAATCACAATCATCAGAATGTTCTCTTTTAAGCTTAAATTTTCTGTCTATGAGAGATAAAGATTTCTGAAGATAGTGATAACTTAAATTTGACTAGGTCCCTCTGAATGGCCGTGTGGTTCTCTGGTTTGTCAGTCACTCACCGCTCGTTACTGTTTTCTTGAATTGGACTCTACTTATTTCTATTCACTCACGTGAAGTATACACGATTGCTTAATCATGTAGATTGCATAGGATTTTATTACAGTAAAAATGTAATATCCATTCTGTCCACCAGGAGTTTATTTGCATTTGGAAATAAAATCATTCTACCATCTTCATCAGAGCTTGCAAACAAGGCTCACTTATTGCTTTACAGAGGTCACTAATTCTAGATATTTATAGCAGAATTTATTTAGATTTATTTAGTATTTGACATGAAATAAGTAGAAAATGCCTTGTATACCAGAATGGAGACAGATCCCCCAGAAATACTTCTTTTTCTTCTCTACTGTTGATATTTATAATAGTTAAAATAACCAGAATGCTAAATTATGCAATTGAGGCTTGAAGAATTATAAATGCAAATCCTTTGTGCAGGCGATTTGTGTCAAAAAATTCAACCTCCCCAGCTATCATGATAGTCTAAAGAGATTCTGTCTGAACCCTTCTTTGTTTTTGGCTCAAAGCTTGTTTTCTGAGGCATTCCTTGCAATAAGATTCTGACTTATCTAGGAGATGAGAGGTGGGTGTTGCCGTGTGGCAATCAACATCACTTTGTGGACAATTTTACATTTGAAAGCATTTATTTGTAGCTGTTTGCCATTGGAATAGAGTGCTCAGGACTGTTTACTGGCAGAAGATCTGGCTTATGACCAAATAACTCCAGCTTGGTATGGGAGAACTGGGGAATGATACCATTGTGTCCTGTGAAAAACAGGATGTAAGTGGGCACCTCCATGCTCCTTCTTATTTGCTGGCAAGGCCAGGAAGACGAGAACAAAGGAGTTTCTGCTGAGATCCCAAAGCCAGAAGCTGCCACTCCAAAGAGAACTGACTCAACCACTTTGAATTTGAGCTGTCACTCCAAAGAGAGCCGACTTGACCACTTTGGACTTATAAATAAGTTTGTATTACCATTGAAAAGTAACCGTCGTCAACCGAACAGCAATGCCCAATGACCCATCACTACTGAAGATCAACATCTGACCTACAAGCAATGCTGGAATCCATGGTGGTGACTATCTATTTCCCTCTTGCTTCCTACCAAAGACTCCTTGCTTTTATTTCTTGTCTTTTCTGTCACCCATCTTCCCTTCCCCATCTCTCTAAATGACTATGATTTGTAATAAACTTGTCAGGCTAACATTTGACCCGTTGTGACTTAATCTTGCTGTCGGGTATACATACATAAAAGAACCTGCTCTCCCTCCTATAAATTGGAGCGAGACAGCTTCACAATAGTAAATTGAACAAAAACTCTACTTAGACACAGTCAAATACTTTTCCATGATTCTTCAAGCTCGCTAGTGCTTTTCTAGACAGGGCCTGAGAACAGTTAAAGAGCAAGCACCAACACCAACTCTGACATGACTCCTGTGAAACAAATGGTATGCATGTATTTTGTTGTTGAGAGGATGCATTCAGTCATAGAACTATAAAGTGTGGCATTTTACCAGTAGCAAAAGAGTCTTTAATGTGTTTTATTTGTAGCAATTTTAGTCAAGATGATTAGATTTCCAACATGTTTTATTCCTACTATATATTACTATATAATGCTCAGCAATTAGCTGGAAGCTAGATTCTTGGGATAATCAGTCAGTGAAAGTAGTCTAGAGACCTGTTTTGCTGACCAGATGGATGTGTTCAATTTAGGCAAATGAATAATTCTCCATTTACTATACTGAATAGTTTTTGATGACTGTAATGAAACCTTAATATTGAAGTGTATACCTGTTCATATCACCTGAATTTATGACTTTGAATCAATACCTGAATCACAGCCAAAGGTCTGTCTGTACTTATACCAATCCTGTATGTCTGAGTTTCACCTGGGACACTTCAGAGTATCTGGTATCATGCTATGTTTTAGCTCTAGGAGAAAAATAATCCTGATAACATTCCAGTGTTTATAGTGGCTGCTAAGCAGTGTTGTACAGAGCCAAGCCCATTCTCAGTGAAGGGCTCAAGATGCTGGGAAGAAACAGAATTAGGACAGATGACTTAAACTAGCCAAAGGGATAATCCATACCATATGACATCAAGTGGAAGGAGTTTTGAAGGGAGTGGGAGTTTATCTCACTCTCATCTGCTGCTCGGGTGCTAGCTGGGCATTGGTTGGTGAGTGGTGAGCAATTGTTTGTGCATCACTTGTTGTATACATTCATATGTGTATATTAGTCATAATTATTATACTTTCCTTTTCTCTATCTTAAATAATTTTATCTCAACTAATGAGTTTTACTTTGTGGTTTTTTTTTAATTCTCTCTTCCATCCCATTGGGAAGTGGGGGAGTGAGTGAATGACTGTGTGATGCTTAGCCACTTGCCCAGGTTAAACCACAACACTGTAATTCATAGTAAGGAGCAAAATATATTTTTCTTTTACTTCTTTAAAGCTAATGGTAATAACAAATTATAATACATATTAAGTAAACAGGAATAATAAAACTAAAAGAACTTTTCCATGAAACACAAGGTATTTGATGAGGAATAGTATGACATAGTAAGGTTGTGTTTATGTGTGTAGTTAGAGTGCTTAATTCCAGATCAGGTTAGTCATCAATCCAGGAAGTCCTCAGAGTTTCTGTCTAGCCAATATAATATGCAGCAAAATAACTTATTTAATTTCTAGTTTGAGATTTAAAGACAGGTTACTGACTGAAATTCTACTCCACAGCAGATCAACTAGCCAAATGATAACAGAGAAGTATGAGACAAGAATTTGCGAAGACCCAAAAACACATCTAGACTGCTCCTGCTCTGTGCATACTAATTAACTGATACTATTTTTATGACTAAATATGCTAATTAATTCCTTGAGAAAAGAGTCTGGCCCATCCAGGAAATTTCCCAGGCTGTTCCTGATGTAGACTAATTGAAAAAGTGAACAACAAAAAGATACTCCGAATTACTCAGATAATGCTGCTGCACATGCAGGAACAGTCAAGAAAAACAGTCTTTTTTAAACAGTCAAAGTAAGTTAGGACAGGTTTAGTGTACGGTCTGAGATAATAACATCAGACTGGGCATGTGCTGGAGTGTTCATATAGGATGATGGGCCATCTTAGCTATAAACAGTCACTAGCATATCAGTTTCATGAGTCTCTCCTAGTCCAGCCAAATTTGCTAGAATCCTTGTCATCATCATTCAAATGGCAACTTACTATTCTGTTCAAGAGATCAAATTCCCCACATCTGCATTACCTAATGGAAATTCAGTATTTCTAATTAATGCTTAGGTAATCCAGATCTAGAATCTGGTTTACCCTACTCTTTCTTTGCTTTTTGTTTTGTTTTTCTGGGACACCCAAAATGTTTTTACATGTACGTGCACCTCCTTGTTGGTGAGAATGGGATACAGTATGGCAACTCTCCAAAAGATATTGGGATGATTGAAGTCATGGAGGACAGCAGGAGTTTGTGAACATCAGATTGCTTCTATCAGTCTGTAGAGGATCTCATCTTCCTGTTCTTCCTGGTCAGGTGGCCTGGAGCAGACCCCCAACCTAATGTCACTTAAACCTAAAATGTGGGAGTTTTTTTCTGTAATGGTGTCATGTAAACATTTCCGTGTTAATCTACAGGTGGTGGACATGACTCTACTTAATCACAATTCTGGGAGTTTTGTAATCCCTCTCTATCATATCATCCCATGTGCTTTCTTCAGCAACACTGTCCATCATTCCTTTGCAGGGCTGCTGGTTATCTAATCCTTTCCCTCTTCTTCCTAGTTGAAGGCCCACTTCTTCCTGATTTAAAGGTTAGACATCAGCAAAAATCTCTTTCCTCTGCTTAGTAAAGTGGACCCTCCTCTCCCACATATGTGCTGATCCTCAGATAGGGACCCATGGTCATAGAACCCATGGTCATGAACAGTACCTGTTGTCCAGTCACATTCGTTCCCTCCAGCTGATCAGGGTGGAAGCTAATGGGTGGATATGCACATATCCTCCTTTGATTTGCAATCACTCCCACATTTGTAGATACCTCAAAACTTGTAACAAACTACAATAGTCCAGAATAAACACCTAGACCCCAGACCCTGTTTATAGGGTTAGACCCAGGCTCGAGCTTCAATCTCAAGTCTCTCCAGAAGTTTGCCACCCGATACTCATAAACAAGTCTAAACTTAAGTTCCATAGCAAAGCACATATACACATACACAGATTGAACAGAGAGAAGGTCACACAGGAACTAGGAATATAGTTAATTAAAAAACAAACAAACAAACAGTTTTGGACAGATTATATTGATCAGACGTGGTGCTTGGCAAGACAAGCATATTCATCTGCAAGATGTTTACATCTTTATCCTCTCCACTCTCAATTTTTTCACACTTGTTCTTCCCTAATCCCAATCTTTGTCTCTTTCCCTGAAAATCCCATAATTTTTGTACATTCATGCAATCAAATGTATACACTGTAGTAAGTTTTATGCAATCACAAAATTATTTGTAAGTGTTCCTCAATAGATTTATTCTCCCACATAAGCTCTAAAGTTCTGTCTGAATGTTTCCAAAGCCACACTTGAGGGTTTTTTTTCAGTAGCACTTTCGCATCTAGAGACATAATTACAATTCTGTTCAGTCCACTTAGTAGATGGAACCTGGGGAGCTCTTGAACTCTTCTTGGATAAGTACAGTTGTTCAAAGAAATATCTTTCTAGACCCCATTGACTATGTTCTCTTGGGATATCCTCACTTGTTTAAATAGAGGCATTTATTATTCCTTCAAGGTGCAAACTATCTCACTTGGCTTTCAGACACTGAGACAGAGACTAACACATATCAAATAACCCCATGCAGAAAACACAGATATCCTGTGTCAGCTCAGAAAGAAATTCTTGCCTAACTATGGACAACTTTATTGAGTCTCTGAGAGCCTAAATTAAATTGCCTGAATTGCATTCCATTGTGTGCTATTGTTGTTCATCATTTATTAAGAATGAAATTCAAGACTTTATTGGTGTTGTCAAAGCACTGACATCACAGAAACCATTATTATGATTGGAGATAAATACTACAACATAGGAAAAACAATAATAAAAAAGTCAGCAACAAAACCAACTAATTTTTTTGTTAAAATTTATAAATGATAAGAAAGGAACCAAAAATAACTATTATATATTTTTATTTATTTATTTATTTATTTTACTGATATAAGCAATATAAAATAGTGCATTGTGTTAGCATGTTTTGGTAGGGGGATGTATGAATCCTTCTTTGTTCTTTCTGGCTCAAAGTTTGCTTCCTGAGGTATTCCTTGTGATAAGACTCTAGGAGATTAGAGGTGGGTGTTGCTGTACGGCAATCAACATCACTATCTGGACAATTTTACATTTGAAAGCATTTCTTTGGAGCTGTTTGCCTTCGGAAGGGAGTGCTCAGGACTGTTTACTGGACTGTTTACGGGACTGTTTACTGGTGGAAGATCTGTCCTGTGACCAGATAACTCCTGTCTGCTATGGGAGACTGTGGGGTGATACCATTGTATCCTGTGAAGACAAGATACAAGTTGGCGCCTCCATACTCCCTCTTATCTGCTGGCAAGGCCTGGAAGATGGAACAAAGGAGTTCCTGCTGAGATCCAAAAGCCAGAAGCTGTCACTCCAAAAAGAGCTGACTCAACCACTTTGGACTTATAAATACTGCCATTGAAAATCATCATGGTTGTGTTCGGTGTTCAGTGTTCGGATCGTCACCTTCATCGTCAACGGAACAACGCCCGATGACCCACCTCTACTGAAGACTGAACTACAAACCTCGCTGGACCCTTGCTGGTGACTATCTCCCTCTTGCTTCCTATAAAGACTCCTTGCTTTTATTTCCTATCTTTCCTATCGCCCGCCTTCCCTTCCCCATCACCCTAATTCGTAATAGTGTCCGCCTTCCCCTTCCCCATCTCCCTGACTAAGATTTGTAATAAACTGGTTGGACCAACATTTGAACCGTTGTTTCTTAATCTCACGTCGGGTATACATACATTAAAAGAACCTCATCTCCCTCCTATAAATTGGAGCGAGACAGGGGAGGAGCTGGACTGTTGGCCTCTTTGAGAAGAGCCCAGCAGCTGCCCCGTTCTCAATAAAAATCAGTTCCAGCTGGCTCCAAAAGGGACCTGCTGCTAGCCAGGGCTGAGCTGATGGGTGATGCTGGATGTGCTTCCGTGAGAGTAGATTTAAGAAAGGAAAAAATCTGCTGCAAAATAGGAGCTGTTTGAGATGAGTGAGTGAATGTTGATTGAAATGATTATGGAGACATCAAGGTAAATGTAGAAGGAGTGAGGGAGATGTTCTAGATGCAGAGCAGAAGTTCTCTGCAGTCTGTGAAAAGGCCCATGGTGGAGCAGGCTGTCCCCTTGCAGCCTCTGGGCACCATATGGACCAGATCTCCACATGTTGCCCATGGAAGAGCCCATGGTGGAGCAGGTGTATGCGCCCTGAAGGAGGCCACAGCCCATGGAGAGCCCATGAAGGAGTAGGTCCTGGGCAAGAGCTGTACCCTGTGGAGAGGAGCCTTCGGTGGGGCAGAAGGGCTGGTGGAGCTTCTGTCTGTGGGAAAGTCACCTCCTGAAGGATGGACCCTGTGGTATAGATCCATGCTGGAGCATTTTTTGATGAATTGTGCTTTATGAAAAGCTTGCATAGGACCTGTTCAGGAAGGACATCATGCTGTGGGAAGGACCCCATGCTGGAGCTTGGTGAGAAAGTGACCATGAAGAAGAGGTAGAGATAAAGCATAATGAAATGAACACTGTTCCCATTCCCCATTCTCCTGCGCTTCTTGAGTGTAAGAGGTAGAAGAGGGTGAATCTTAGAATGGCCAGGGTTGAAAAGGACCTCAAATGTCATGCAGTCTCAACCCTCTGCCATGTGCAGTGTTGCCAACCACTAGACCAGGCTGCCCAGAATTGCATCAAGCCTGGCCTTGAATGCCTCCAGGGATGGGGTATCCGCAACCTCTCTGGGCAACCTGTTCCAATGTGTCACCACCCTCTGAGTGAAAAAATTTCCTCCTAATCTAACCTAATTCTCTCCTGTCTCAGTTTAAAACCATTCCCCTTGTCTTATCACTATCCATCCTTGTAAACAGCTGTTCCCCCTCTTGTTTATATGCTTCCTTCAAGTATTGGAAGGCCACAATGAGGTCTCCCTGGATCCTTCTCTTCTCCAAGCTAAACAATCCCAGTTCCCTCAACCTTTCCTCATAGGAGAGATGCTCCAGCCCTCTGATCATCTCAGTGGCCCTCCTCTGGACCCGCTCTAAGAGCTCCACGTCCTTCCTGTGATGGAGGCCCCAGGCCTGGATGCAGTACTCTAGATGGGGCCTCATAAGAGCTGAGTAGAGGGGGACAATCACCTTCCTTTCACTGCTTGCCACCCATTTTTTAATGCAGCCCAAGATATAGTTGGCCTTCAGGGCTGCAAGCGCACACTGCTGACTCATGTCCAGCTTCCCATCCACAAGGACCCAAGTCCTTCTCTGCAGGGCTGCTCTCAAGGAGAACTTTCCCCAGTTTGTATAAATACCTGGGATTGCCCCAATCCAAGTGCAGCACCTTGCACTTGGCCTTGTTGAACCTCATTAGGTTTTCATGGGCCCACTTCTCCAAGCCTGTCCAAGTCACTCTGCATGGCTTCCCTTTCCCCTACTGTATCAACTGCACCTCTCAGCTTGGTGTCATCTCCAAACTTTCTGAGGGTGCACTCGATGCCATTGTCTATGTCACTGATAAAGATGTTGAAGAGCATCGGTCCCAGGACCAACCCTTGGGGGACACTGCTTGTTACCAGCCTCCACCCTGATACAGAACCATTGATCACAACACTTTGACTGAAACCAGCCAGCCAATTCCTAATCCATCTAACAGTCTATCCTTCAAATCCACTCCTCTCCAATTTAGAGAGAAGGATGTGATGAGGGACCATGTCAAAGGCCTTGCAGAAGTCCAGGAAGATGACATCCGTCATCCTTCCCCCATAGAAGGCCACCAGATTGGTCAGGCAAGATCTGCCCTTGGTAAAGCCATGCTGGCTGTCTCGAATCACCTCTTTGTCTCGTATGTGCCTTAACATGGTAACCATGAGGATCTGCTCCATGACCTTCCAAGGCACAGAAGTGAGGCTCTCTAGCCTGTAGTTCCCTGGGTCATTTTTTATCCCTTTCTTAAAAATTAGTAATAGGGAATAAATTAATTTCCCTGTGCTGTGCTTTCCTGTGATGGTAACTGGTGAGAGATCTATTTACCTGCCCTTAGACTTTGAGCCCTTTCACTGTATTTTCACCACATATTTTTTTTCAGAGCAGGGAAGTGAGGGAGCATGGTGGTGGAGTTTAGTTGCCATTTCGAACTGGCATAGAGTTGCCGAATGTCTATGTCACGGGTTATCTCTGGATACAAGTCCGTGACAGGGGGGCACAGGCCCCGAAAAAAAAACGGAAGAGCGAGGGAAAAAAAAAAAAAAAA